>JANDJT010000141.1:6421679-6435185 GCA_024331685.1 Stegophilus panzeri | reverse complement strand
TTTGGAATAAGGCTGTAACATAACAAAATGTGGAAAAAGTGAAGCGCTGTGAATACTTTCCGGATGCACTGTACATAGTGCTTCTGCAGTACTACAGCTCTGTCCTTCAGCTCAGTTTGCACCTTGTGTGTCCATTTTGCAACTCACATCTGGTGGTGCTTTCACACTTATTCATCCGGTAGCTGCATCTGCATCAGTGTGAAACTGATACTTTTGCTTTGTTTGCTACTTGGTTTGGTTTGATTTAATACTGAACATAAAATAAACTAACCAAAAAGCAAAAACATTTAGGCTGGGTGCCATGTAGATAAACAACCCTTTGCCAAGTAGAAATACTAAAATCACCTAAACATGGAGAAGAAGGAGCCAGCGCTAAGTTTATCATTTCACATGATCACATTGCTGCAAACCAACACAGACAGCATAGTCGGTTCAATTCCTGCAGTTGGGTTGATTCGGAGTCAAACTGCTTTTTGTCGCTGCAATCAAACCATGCGGGAGTTCGCATGGAACCAGACGTCAGTGTTTGATTCAAACGGACCAATGTGTGAAAGCACCCTAAACTTACACCGGCCCTGCTCACAGAACTCGATCTCAAAGACAAGAGACCAAATTACTAAGAGCACGATCAACACAGAAATCAGAGTGCTATACATAAGCATGCATCAACTCGCAAACATACAAACCTGCCGTCTGTATTATAATGAAGCTCCATTACAGCCCCAGTGTGGCCTTTTAGTGTGGCGAAGTTCTCACATTCTCCATACACGTTCCATAACACTGGAAAAGACACAAACAGCATTTCAGAAATACTTCATATATAAAAAAAGACAGAACACTGAATAGTTAGTTAAACTAATGAGTCAAATAACAGGCAGTAATATGTGAAAAGCACAAAATAAATGCTGGACACGCAAAAGGATAATAAAAATCCCCCTCGCATTTTTATGAAATTAAAACCCTCTGTTGTACCAGAGACTGAAATAACTGCCTAGCAAGAGGACTGCAGAGTGGACAGACTTTACTAGAAGCACTAGTTTTACTCAGCATACTGAAACACCAATATCTGCAGCTTCAGTCAGTTAATCTAAAGCGGAGCGAGTGATAAAACTGAGCGTTTCGGTAAAACTCCTTTATCTTCGCTAGTAAAGGGCTGTCATGAGATGCTCCCACCAATGCATGACACACACACACAAAAAAACAGGAAAAGCATCACAACTCTAAACAAACTCAGTAGTTTTTTAATGTACTCAGTGAAATGCCGTACAGATGAGGCGGTCGTATCCTGCAGAAGCAAGCATGGAGCCGTTAGGGTGAAACTTGCAGCAGTACACTTCTCCCTCATGCCCAGACAACAACATTATAGGAGCCTGCAAACTGGAGCTGCGTGGAGGACCCTGTGAAACCAAGTCACACACACACACACAGAAAAATAATCCAGAATATTGTTCAGTTAATAACAGTCATTTCTGGAATCCTCAATTATTAGAAACAATTAATAGTCTTAATGGTGAGCTTAGTTAAAGTTAACAATTTGGTTATCAGTGGATTTTATTGAGGCAGGTGCATTCAGTTACAAGCTCCCCATTCACGTCTGTCTGTCTGTCTATTTGGTTGCATAACAATATGTTTACATGCACATCAAATTCCGTTTAAGGTCTATATTCGGGTGTCAGCCATATCTGAATACGATGTTTATATACATATGGGCATCTGAATATTCCTGTATACATGGTTGTTTAAGTATGCCCGAGTTGCCATTCCTAAATACCTAACCTACAGCTAAGCATCCACGAGCACCCACAATTCCTTGTGGACTGAGCATGTGCATAGGTCTCTTTTCAGTGGATTTTCTGAATAAGATGTTTACGTGCAACAAATTTCTGATTAAAACAGGCATATTCCAGGGAATCAGAATTTGGGGAATCAGACTATTGTCTTAATCTGAATCGGATTGCAGCATTTTCATGACTCAATACTAATTTGAACATTGCCAAATTCTGATTAATATCGGAATATTGATGTAAACAGTCATCGTCATATTCATCTGCAATATCAGAGCCACAAGTAACGTCCTGAATAAATGTGACCAACGTCTACAAGCTTCTGTTGGCAAGTTATGAGACAATTCATAGGACTGTGTCCTGTGTTCACATGCAAGATCTGGGTTTGTGCTGTTCAACAAAATACAAATCAGTGGATCAGCTCAGTAAATGTCAAATACACTTTGAATCTGATCTGACCCAGGGTAGGACCTGTGTATTCCTGGCATGTGTATTTATTTAAATAATTTAGCCCTTACAAGTTTAGTCATTCAAAAATATGACTAAGGATCAGCCTTACTTTGATTAAAAGATTCACCAATGCTTATTCATGAGCTCATGTTTTGTTCCTATGTTTTTCTCTTATTATGCTCGGATATGTCCTTTGTACGGACACATCGTTATAAAAGCCGGTTGCATACAACTGATGTTTAGACTATGGAGTGCCTAGGCTGTCTTCACGCATATAATAAACCATCTCTTTGATTATCTCTTGGCTCTTTGTGTCCTGATTCTTCAGTCAGCTTACTTCTGGTGAAACTGCAGTATTTTGATCATCCGAAAGGATTTATAAGACCTGTGTAAAGGCTTTGGAGGTTTATAATGTACTGTGCCTGTTTTCTAATTAAAAATAAAAGTACAATCAGACTATTCTGCTCCAAAATAGGCTCAATAGCTGTGATACCTTAAAGTATAACAATAAATGTGATTATATAATCTGGAGTTCAGTATTAGACAAAATTATCGTGGTTTTCATTTTGACCATTATGCTTGAGTTAACCTATTATGGTTTTGAAATGTGCCCAATTTTGTTTTAAACGTCTCATACAATAGATTTACATGCATCCAAGGTCAAAAAACACTTTAATGTGCTCATAATTTAAATTGCAGCATTATCTCTCCCCCCAGGGTCACAAATGACTTGTTAAATGATTCGTTCTAAACTCCTCCTTTTAGAGAGCATACTCTCTTCTGATTGGTCAGATGTCCCAGTCTGTTGTGATTGGTCTACCGCTGTCAGCAAGCAGCAAATGAAGACCAGAGGCGGGGCTTTTTGTTACAAACCTATGTAGGTTAGCACAGGAAGTAAGTCTAACGACTCGTTTCAGCTGTGCAGAATCGATTCCTTCTTTTGGGAGTCAATAACTCCGTTTGACGTGCGCTTCGATTTTGAAACTTTGCAGACGTTTTTACATTCACAAACAGCTCTATAACACACTACATGAAAGGTAATATTTGAAAAACCATAATAGGTGCACTTTAAAAGTAACACACCTGCCGCTAGGTCCAAAATCGCCTACTCTCCTGCTAAAAAGTGTGCAGTACAGTCGACGTTACCTAGCTAGTTACTTTATGTCATAAAATCATGTATTAGCCTATGTGTAAAACAGGGAAGTAAGAGAGTTTTTCCCCCACACAAATGCATGAATCCATTCAGAAACACATGCAGTACCATAGTGGTGAGTTGTTGGGACTGCGCCGCTGCCACCAGCTCGGTCCTGGGCCTCTTAACCCCCGCGGGAACGAGCGCCATATCCGCGCCCCGCTTCACGGCTTCAATCATCGTTTAAAGCGACTGCAGTTCAGTAGAAAGACAGAAAACGAACAGATTTATCGGAGTTTTCTTGTGGCAAGAGTTTGTACGAACTAACCAGTCCACCATCCACAAGCCGCCATTAAACGTTCGCTCGGGCTGAGAGAACACTTCCGCTACAGTCGCTGTTTTCTCATTGGTTCGTTTATGTTGTGAACAATCTCATTGGCTGCCATCCGTTTCATGGCGCTGTTTGAACCGGAAGTCGAACCTCCGTCTGCATACAAGGGAAGAAAACATGTAACGAGTACTGCAAGCTTGTCTCGTCGTTTGGTGGAAATAATAATAATAATAATAAAAAAAAAAAAAAAAAAAAAAAAAAAAAAACCTGTATAACAAACTTAGCGGAAGCGGTAAGTTTTGCACGTTCTCTTCGAGTGATTTTGTAGGATAATATAGTTTTCTAAAATAAACTGGCACACGCAATGAAAGATGGCTGCCTCGTATATGTGTGTTTTTATTTCATTTTACTCGTTGTACATAGCTCTAAATCTTTTCTACACTCAGATTAAGTGCAGATACCTGAAAGCTATGACAGTCTGTCAGCTCCCTTGGAATCTGTTGGTCGCGTGACTAGATATTTATTCACTCTCAGGACATTATAAAGACACCTAGGTTGTGTGGTATGGTAGTGTGTGTTGCACTGGTATGAGTGTATTAGATAAATCAGTGTTGCTGGGATCTGTACACACTGTGTAGTCTTACTGACCACTTTATTAAACACACCATGTTTCACCTTGTAGGTGTACATTAGAGACTATAGCTATTAGTGTAACTATTTTGTCCATACACAGTTTGTGCTGGTCATCCTCTACACATTGGGAGGCACAGTGGCTTAGTGGTTAGCACATTTGCCTCACACCTTTGGGGGTTCAGTTCCTGTCTCTGCTCTGTGTGCGTGGAATTTGCATGTTCTCCCTGTGCTTCAGGGGTTTCCTTCGGGTACTCCGGTACCCCATCCATGGTGTCCCCTGCCTTATGCCCAGAGTCCCCTGGGATAGACTTCAGGCTCCCCACAACCCTGTGTAGGATAAGCGGTACAGAAAATGGATGGATGGATCCTCTACACATTGCTCACAGCTCTAGGGTCCCCAGTTCAAATCTGATATCAGGTTACTGCCTGTGTGGAGTTTTATGCATGTTTTCCTCGTCCTCGTCCTTGTAGGTTTCGTCCAGGTTCTCTGGTTTCCTCCCACCTACTAAAGCATGTGGGTGGATTGCCTATGCTAAATTGCCACTAGATGTGAATATGTGCATACTCTGATGAACTGGCGTCCAATCCCGGGTGCATGTTCTGGATCCACTGTGTCCCTGACCAGGATGAAGTTGTTATTGAAGAGGAATGAATGAATAAATCTGTACTCTTCATCAGCGTCAGTTTCTGATTGCTGTGCTGTTATTGGATTATTCACAGCAGTGAAATTGAGGCATTAAAAAATCCCAGTGATATCCCAAATCCCAGAGATATACTAATGCAACACACACTACCATTTCTGTATCACTGTTTCAGTGCAAATTATCCACAACCTGAACAACATCTTGTCAGAAGTGGTTCTGTGGTGGTCCTTTTTTGGACCACCGTTGTGGAGGTATATGTACAGTATAACATGAACCTATATGGGTTTACCTGGGGAAAAAGGCCAATTAGTGTAGCTAGGAGCTAAAAAGTATTCTCATTAATAGAGGTAGTAAGGAGAGCGGTCTCTAGAGGAGAAATAAGAACTATCACTGACAAGTTTTTTGTGTTCTTTGAAGTGTCTTTTTATTCATTTTTGCTGTCTTTGTTATCATTTGTTATTTAGAGTGTTCCTTTTTGTTTCAGTTTGGATGTATATTTTTTATTTACTTTAATATTGTTGTGGAAATTAGACAACACTTGCAGACTCGTCCTCTGATTGTAAAAAGGTTTATTACAAAAAGATGGTTAATACAGGATAGAATAAAGCAGGATAGAATAATGAGAGCGCTCTGAAGTGCTTGTGCTGAACCACTACTATATATATATGAAACGCAGAGCATGACACTTCTTTATTTTTTCACAATATTTATTAATAGTTAATATATAATAATATTTATTTATCTTTATAAAGTACAGTACATTTTCATGCTACAGTCAATGCTGTTTATTTTTGTAATAAAGTTCAGCGATATTTTACTTTGAGTGTTATGTTTTCATTCAGTATCAATTTTAAAAACTATTGGTTGATTAATCAGTTATCGGCAGGTACTGCTCAAGTTAGTGGATTTTACAGATTTATAGCAGTTGCTTTTGTGTTTATTAGAGTTGTGATGGCCAATGAGTACAGCAGAGAGCCAGCTGGGCTAGATGGACTACCAGAGCTGTACAGCATTTTACGAGGAGAGGTCGGCACTATCAGCATCTAATTATATATAAAATATATATATAATGTGTGTGTGTGTATGTATATATGTGTGGGTTTTTTTTGTTGTTTTTTTTAAACATTCCTCCTCTCACTCTCTTTTGCAGGTGGCTACTATTACAGCATATGGTGCTTTTGTTAAGATTCCAGGATACAGAAAACACGGTAAGTTGGCAAACTCTTTGAATTGCTTGACTAATCCTGAGTGCTGATAAATGGATGAAGGTTTTTAACGTACATATGTGCTCTCGCAGGTCTCGTTCATAAGAATGATATGTCTGCCTCCCGGGTTGACAATCCCGCTGAAATTGTCGATGTTGGTGAGCGAGTGTGGATTAAAGTCATAGGCAGAGAGGTAAACACACAACGTACAACACAACTGAAAACACAAAGCTGTTGTCCACTGAATGTTATAGCTAAATTTTCATTCGTTTTGCTGCATTCGTTTCATTATTTCCCAATAATGTAATGGAAACACTCCAAACATTTTCTTGCTATTTTCTTTTGCTGTTTTGTGCCAGATTAATGATGATGATAAAATCAAGCTAGCTTTTTCCATGAAAGCTGTTAATCAAGGCACAGGGCGGGACCTGGATCCCAACAATGTGATGACTGAGTACGTAGTCTTTATTTAAACACTGTACTGTATATGTTCATGTATATGACTTTATGAATTTTTGTTTCATTTTGGCGTTAGGGATTATTCATTTGCATGTGTAATAATTGTGTGTGTATGTACACACCTAGGCAGGATGCACGCAGGCGAAGGCAGTTCCGGGATTACTCAAGTCAGAAAATCACTCTAGAGGCTGTGCTCAATACTACCTGTAAGAAGTGTGGGTGCACAGGTAAGCATATAAGAATGATTTTATACAGACCTTTATACTATATACCAGGATTTTACCAGGATCTGAACAGAATCTCTTTGTAAGATAAAATAATAATGAATAACTTACAGTAGAGCTTCAACAGTGCCAAGCGGTAACCCTTCCCAAATGTTTTCAGGTCAAGAGCCCAGACCAATATCAGGAAAACCACATAACCCTTTATAAATTTTATTGAAACAGAAACACAATCGATTAACTAAATCCCTCCTTATTCAAGCAACTAAATATAATAAATCAACAGCATAGGTTATATGTATACACACACACACCCTATCCTCCCTACATGTTTACTACAAATTAGAAAATTGGCACTTTATCCTTGGTCATTAAGTTTATGGTTTCATTTCCAAAGCAGCGTAATATCTAGCAGTTCCAGGCTCCCTGGTTCAATCCTGAGCCGGGGGTTTATTGTTTACACAGCTCGACTGGTAAATATAAATTTGCAAACCTCGTGGCCAGTGTTCCCGGGATAGGCTCCGAATCCTCTGTGAATTTGAGCAGGATAAAGTAGATACTGGAGATGACTGCATGAACGTTTAATACACCAATAACTAGTAAAGGGCAGGTAAAGGATGTCGAGACACCTTTCTAAAAATTCCAGTGCCCAGTTTGGATAAATTGTACTGAACACTGGAACACAGTTTGCTGTTATATCCAGGGTTTGTACAGATGCTTCAAGTTATAAAAATGCTTAATTCATATATTGATGTTTTGAAATATGCCTGAGTTTACCAGCTGGAGATGCTGCTTGATGCTTTCATTACAAGTCAACTTGATAACATTTGCATTTGTGTCTTCTGAGCTGCAGCACAAAAGAAATTCTTTTGACAGTCGGTAGTGCCTTCTATTAGTAGCAAATAGTTACCTACTTGTTAATATTACACCTGACTGTTAATTTAACACCTGACTGTTAATTGTTATTACATTTTGTTAAAACAAGAAGAATGTCTGATTATAGACTTTGTGCTGGGAAAGCATTTGAATTTCACTTCCTATAAGCTGTCTAAACACTTTATATCCTCCCAGCGTCGCTATGGTTTGATCTAAGGCTAAACATCTGTATGGGAACAAGCACTATGGGACTGTCAAAGTATGTCAAAGGCCCAAGATCCAGATATGTGGGTGTGTGTTTGTTCATTTCTGTGCATGTGTTTGCTCTTAGGTCACTTTTCAAAGGACTGTTTCTCACAGCCAGGGGAGAAGCAGTATAGTTTGGTGCCAGAAGAGGAGGAGGAACCAGCCAGCCAGCCTGTCCAATCAGAGCCTCAGAAAAGAAAGAAGGTTGCAACACACCCCTCTGCCCCACCCTTCTGATAGCATTCAGTCTTTTCTTCCATCCCATGTTATCAAAGCTCTCTCTAATTTAGTCCAAAGCATCTATATTATTTATAGTTCTTGCAATTTCATTTTGCTCATTTGCATGTATAACTCACATTGGTCTTTTATTTTACTTCTCTCTGCCATAGGAAAAGAAAGCCAAGAAAGAGAAGAAAAAGAGAAAGCGAGAGAACTCATCTTCAGACAGCAGTGATAATGCCAAACAAGCAAGACATTCCCATACACATTCGGAAAAGAAGAAAAAGCACAAGAAACATAAGCACAAGACACACAAATAAGCTCTGGCTATCAGGTCATGGAGTTCCCATGTCTAGATGTGTGTGTGTTCGGAAACAAAGGACTTTCAGTCTTTGCACTGATCTTAGACCAGTCAGCTTTCCTGCTTGTGTCTGAAAGCTGTTCATTTTATAGAAAATCTGGAATTGCTGCAAACAAAAACCATTGATGGAGAATAAAAGTGCTGAAATACAAACTGGACATACAAAATTGTCTAAAATATTATCACAGTCACTTATTTGTTGCAGTTTTTCAAAACTTTGGTACAAAGGTCATGACTAGAGTGGTTGGAATTTGGAGGTGAGAGTTCAAGGGAGGTCATTCCTGCATGACCTCCGTACCCACTGAACTGACCAAAGCCAGTCATCAACTAAAATTAGAACACACGTGACATGGATATGGGAACACGCTTAAATTAGACATACAGGACACAGTCTCAGCAAACATACAGTCACCTAGCAGACCAGCACAGGGAGCTTGGATCGGCTGCTGGAAATATTACCAGGTATAAATAGGCTGCATAATGGATTTGTAATGGCATGATGCAGAGCCTCAATATTTACCACTGTAATGTGAGGAATTTAATGACAACAAAGTAACCATGTTTTTGTGGACGTAAGCTGAGGGTTTTATTCTGTTTTCCTGGAACATGGGTTGACAACTTTTGGAAACACATTTGACAAGGCAAAAGCTTTTTTCAGTAAGAACAAAGACAGTTGTGGGAGAAACTTCACTCTGCTTTCACATAGGACCGTGTGGAGACCACGTCACCAAGAGTTAGTGTCTGTCAAAGAGAGTAAATAGTGAGTTTAATCAACAAACCACGAACACGCCTTAAATTCTGTTGCGACTGAAATGAATACAGTCTAAAGACAGCAAAGATCTCTCCAAGCAGACATGCAATTAATTCAGTTGTGGAACTTGCACAAGCAGTACTGACCAGCGTGAGATTGTTACCATCAACTTCTCGGACAAGTGTCGTATCTTTGCCGTCCCATTTCTGAACGTGGATCAGCTTGCTCCCGTCAAGGGTGACCACTGACTGAAACAAAAACACACATGAATATCAAGGTTAATTATTAAAAAATAAAAAAAAGTACATTTTATAAAGTTAGATTTTTACTTTCAATCCTGTAACATACCATCGCATGTCTCAGCTTCTTAATAACAGCACTATCAAAAGCATTCCTGGATATAACAATGCCTTGTTTGAAATCATAGTCATGGCATGTTTCTTCTTCCACCCATCCCCCCCACCCCACTCAGCCTTGCTGACTAAACATTCATAAGGAACCAGAGTGCTGACATTACCGAACTGTCCGATAACGTTCCAGTAATTCCATTTCACAAGTTTAATTTTTTTATTTTTTATTTTAAAAGGGAAACTTCTCAAGTTTGCTAGAATTAGCTTGTAATTAATTCTATGAGCTGTAATTGGATTAGGTTGGCTAAACATAAACAACTAGTTTGGTAATGAAGTCAAAGATATTAAATGAAGCTAGCTGTTAGAGCAAGAGGCCATCACGGCAGTAGCTAAACATCATTTATATAAATGGACATAGCCAGCTAGGTCCACACTGCAACTTTGTTAATACACAAAGGTTCTTTTGTAAGGACGACATCAGGGGGCAGTTCAGCAGCAGAAGCATCACTGTTGGTACACTGGGAGCCTGATCTAAAACATGTATTTAACATTTTCAAGACATTCCACACTGATTAGCGTATATACTCAAAGGCACCTTGACTTTACGGTCGTCTGCTGTGGTCTCATCAAACTCCTCTCCCAGTTTGAAATTGATTTCTGTGCTCTTGAAGGTGCTGGAGGTCTTTAGTGTGATGACATCACCATCAATGGAAATGATGGTCGTGGGTTTGGTCATGCAGCCGACCTGGCGTGTCGCGAAACCGACACCTAGTACACACAAAAATATTTACATTTAAACTCAGGGTTAACCTAAACTGTACAGATGTTACATGGTTGTTCATGTCAATTTATACTCTATTGTAGTCTTGAAAAATAAACACACACATGCATACTTGTTAAGTTAATGAAGTATTCTAGTTAGACAGTGACCTTTCCCCACATTAACCCAAACCATAAACGCTCCTGTGTATTGAAATGGCTCAGAATAACCTAATTTTCCCACTCTTGCATAAAATATTCAATGGAAATTTCACAGTGGGGGTAATACACAGGCAGGGCAGGAGCTACTGCAGCAGATATTCACAAAATGACACACAAAGCTCCACCAACATTCATAGGTTAACCATTGGTGACCATGTCCTTGCTAGTTCCAGAGTCTGGAACGATCAAAAGGGTCAAATCAACATTAGCGGTCTACAGCCGAGAGTCAGAGTAAGCACTGAATATTGATTTGTTCTGTAGAGTGAACAGGACCCTTGTGTAAGTCAAAGAGTTCATGACATGCCCAGTCATCTTGACTTATTACTGCTACTAAACATTTTGTGACCTAGATGACAAGTTCCTCAATCCCAGAAGGATTTATAAATAAAATAAATAAATAAAAATAAATAAAAATTTAAATAAATAAAAATTTACTCCACCTGACACCTGCTCACTACGTACCCTTTTCCTTGTAGTCTGTTTCTCAAGGCTAGCCTCATAGACCCCTGCACTACTGTAGGGTGTAAACAAATGTCTCATCCATGCTGGAAAAAAAACAAGCCTGCTTACACCAGCATTAATTCCATGATTTATATGAATTGGCTTTGTTTTAGTTGGTTAAGAGATATGCTAGTAAAGCTGGTCTTTCAAGTGCCACTAGCATGATCTTGTTGCTTGCTGTTAAACACAATGCATTAAGTTCATACAAGCAGGGTTTTTTTTGTTTTTTTTTTAAACCAGGATTGTGTGTGTGTGTGTGTTTACGCGCAAGATCTTGGGCGAGTTGGTGCAGTGCTGCTGGTCCGAACGTGTTGGTTTAGTCCTGACTTACATCAGCACAAAGTCAAGTCAACACAAGCTTTAAATGACACTAATGGACTACCAGAAGCAGCTTGATTTTTTTTCTCCCCCCGGTAACTTTTATTCTTTTTAAACCTCTTTGGGTTTGAGAATCCAGCTGAAAATAAGCCAAACAGTGTCAGATTTGCCTGTGGCAAATTTATTAAACCCCTAGTTCATCCAAGGCATGTTTGCCAAGGTGTCAAATTTGATTCTTTAATCTTGCACTGGGGTTGTGTGTAATAAAAGTCAGTCACCCTGGAAAAAAAAAAAAAAAAAGACTAAGAAAAAGAAAGTATTGGACCAAACAAAGCTTATCAACTACATTTCGTGTAGTTGTAATTCATGACCAAAAATTAAAAAAAAATACTCTTGAAAGCTGTTAAACGTGTAAAAAGATAGGAAAATTGACAAAATCTGTACAAATATGTAAAACTACTTTAATTCACTGATGATCTATTTATGCCCACGTGGTCCAGTGCATCTCTGTGTGGGTGTGAGCGCGCGCCTGAGTGTGTGAGTGGGGGGGGAATACACCCTGCAACGCACCACACCGCACCGCAACACACCACACCTTCCATCTACACGCACTTGCATGCATTTTACTTTCTCCAAAAAAAAAAAAAAAATACATCTGCATTCATTCCGCAAGATTTCTTTTGAGGCCTCTCCAATTCCCGCGTGCTCGCAAGAAGAGATTCACGCGCAGCACTCAAACACCTGCTCGAGCTCTCTCTCACACACACACACACCCTCACAGACTCATTCATACACTCACCAAGGGCTTTCATGTACTCATCGAAATTCTTGCTCTCCTTAAGGTTCCACGTGCCGACGAAAACGTCTGCCATCTTTTACGCAAGAGCGCGCACTCGGTGAGAGACGGAGGGAAAATGAACGAATGAGCAACGAAGGCACGCACAAAGATGGAAGAGGCTGACTAGCTGTTTGAGCTCCTGTAATCTTACTGGCCGATATATACCGGCTGTTCATGACGTCAGAGCACAGCCTGAGAAAAGGGAGGAGTGATGGAGGAGTGAATGCAAAAGAGAAAAACAGAGAGAGAGAGAGACACACACACACACACCAAGGGGAAAGAAGAAAAGAAGAAGACAGACAGGGTGCGAAAGACAGATGGGGGATGGTGGACAACAGCAGCTGTATTAACACTAGCTGGGTTTCAGAGAGGGAGAGAATGAGAGACAAAGAGTGACATTGTCAGAGCAAAATTGTAAAAGCTTACAATAAAGCAGCAACGACATTCTGGACAAAAGAAGATGAATTTTCCTCACATATAACATGGCCTGTCTCTCTTTCTTTCAGAAATGTTATTTGGGTATAGCAAGGTGTAGCAGTATCTTTAATCCAGTGTGCATTAGAGCAAAATGATCAACATCAGAAGTATAAAGGGATGGCATATGACTAAATGTTGCAGATTATTTGCTTTGTTCCTTGGTGAAAGATAAATAACCAGTTAATAACATCACTGTATCAGCTTCATGCTGACTCTGTAGTTTCTAATTCTCTAATACTGAGGTGTTCGGTCAAAATATAGTAACTACAACACTACAGTGATTTTATAAATCACTATATATGACTGATAAAAAGTTTGCATGAATTACATTGGAGTATTAGCCTTCTCAGAGGTGTATTCTGAAGTCAGAGCTGGGGTGGCAGAGTGGGGGCGTATTTTACATGTGGCTTCTGCCACCCTGTACCACTCATGTGCACATTCGTGTATTGCATCATCACTTGTGCACTTACCTTGTCAGGCACGGAGAGTCAATGCAGAGCCTGCTACACAGTAAAGATAAAAAAAGCACTTTAATGATCAATCATTTTAAATACATATTATATTGACATTATTAATTAAATAATAAAAGACCCAATAACAACATCACTCATTTTCCATTGGGTTTACTAGATTTTTTTGGTTTAGAAAACAACAAAAGCCTACAAAATCTATTGATGAAATATATATATACACACACACACACACACACACACACACACACACATATAT
>JANDJT010000141.1:6365073-6415777 GCA_024331685.1 Stegophilus panzeri | reverse complement strand
ACTAGTATGTGTTTCACATGTTTATGACTCTAAATGAGATGTTTGACGTAATAAGATTCTTTCACATGTTTATAACTAACCTCAGTATGCACAGAGAAGTCCCATTTACATCTATGAACTGATAGCGATCAGTCAAATAAGACCTGAGCCAGGAGCGAACCGTTCCCTTAATGCCAACAACATTTTCTAGTATATCAAGGAGAATAGTATGATCAGTTGTATAAAAAGCTGCACTAAGGTCAAGTAACACAAGCAAGGAGACACAACCCTGATCAGAGGCCAGTGGTAGGTCACTTACCACTTTAACCAGCGCTGTTTCTGTGCTATGATAAGGTCTAAATCCTGACTGATACAGTTCATGAATGTTATTACTATGTAGGTACGAGAATAGCTGCTGTGCTACAACCTTTTCGAAGACCTTGGAGATAAAGGATTTGATATTGGCCTATAGCTGGACAATTGACAAGGGTCGAGGTCAGGTTTTTTAATCAGGGGTTTGATAACTGTAAGTTTAAATGATTTAGGTTCATACCCAGTGCTAAGGGAAGAATTGATTATTTTTAGAAGGGGTTTGATTATTTTCAGAATAATCTGTTTAAAGAAACATGTAGGTAAGCGCTCTAGTGCACAAGTTGATGATTTTGATGAAGAAATTAATGAAATTAGTTTGATCTCTATAAGGGGAGTAAAACCTTCTAATTGTTGATCTGATATTGCTATATTATTATCTACAGGGTTAGTTATAAAACTGTCTGGTTTTAAATTAATAGTCTGAAATTTTTGTCTAATATTTTCAATTTTGCCAATGAAAAAATATCATGAAATCCTTGCTGCTATATAATGACTGCGTACAAGTTTCTGTGGTGGTTTTATTCCTAGTTAATTTTGCTACAGTACTGAATAAGAATCTAGGATTATTTTATTATCTTCAATAAAGGTGGAGAGAGAGACTGATCTAGCAGCACTAAGAGATTTTCTATAGTTCAGTAGGCTCTCGTTCCATGCTGTTTGAAATACTACCAGTTTGGTTTGACGTCATTTACGTTCTAATTGTCGAGTGGTCTGTTTTAAGGTGCGTGTGTGATCTTTATACCAGAGTGCTAGCTTTTTTTTCTCTAAATCTTTTTCTTTTAAGTGGAGCTACCTTATCTAACGTGTAGCGGAATGTTGACTCTAAGCATTCAGTCACCTGATCAAGTTCACTGGGATCAGATGGTGATAATCATAGTTGATATCTCTGAGAGATTATTGATAAAACTGTGCAGTAGCTGACGTGAATGTACGTTTGAAGCGGTAGTGTGGCACGGTGCATATATTATGATGAATATGCAATTGAGATAATGAGATAATGATCTGAGATAGCTTCAGACTGCGGAAGTGTGACTATATTTTCTATATTTAATCCGTATGTTAGTATAAGGTCAAGAGTGTGACCACCATTATGAGTGGGTCCTATTGCATTCTGATTGACCCCTACTGAATCTAGAATGGACACAACCACTGTTCTCAGAGGGTCTTCCAGGTTATCAAAATGAATATTAAAGTCGCCAACAATTAATGCTTAGTCTAAAAAAAACCAACCAGGTTCAAGATAAAATCTGCAAATTCACAAAGGAATTCAGAATATGGTCCTGGGCATCTGTAAATAATAATTAGCGGAATTGGCTCTGTAGACTTATGTTTGGTGGCTATATATGTTATACAAGAACTTCAATGGGATTGAATTTCTGACTAGGTTTTCTGACTAGCCAGTGTCTAACAGGCTATCAGGCTATTGCTTCATTTTGTCCTCAAGGTATGATTGTGTATGTGGGGGTTTCAGGGATTTGAAGCACTCATTATCATTCACAGCCTTGCTTTTTCCATCACATCTGTGCATCGCCCCCTGGAGGAAATGCAAGATGCGGACACCAAAGACTCACAGACTCATATGTATACATCATTAAGGCCATAGAGTTCAGAGCAGAGTAAAGAAAGACACAATGGACCTGGCCTGTTTTAAGAGTAAACCCATGGAAATGTACACCAACAAACTACTAGAGTGTTGGGGGATTGTGGTTGAAGTATCCCTGGGGGGAAGTGGAGAGAGACAAAAGGAGGAAAGATATGTAAGATACTGGTTTGAATTGTCTGCATTACAACTGCACACTTGTACTTACAATTGAGGGCAGTTTTTGAATTGTGGAAAAAAAAAAGTCATCATACTTCAATTTTTCAACTTAGATAAAAAATAAAAATAATAATAATAATAATAAAAAAGGTTAACAATAAAATATGTGTGTATCCTGTAACAACACAGCAATCCACAACATAAGGGTTAAATCTCTACAGAAAAAAATCATTTAAATATTAAAAACTTAAAAACCTTTTGCCATAACACTCTAGATGCCCAGACCAAATGAAAAAGGCAGGGGATGACATCTAGCAGAGTTATATGTCAAAAGGAATGGCAACAGATTTGCCATAGCAATATGGCATTGTTAGAACAGATCAGGAAGATTGTATTGGAGTGAATTATTATAAAGTTGGGGCTTTGATACCTGCCTGCATGCGGGTTGCATGTTCTCCATATGTTTTGGGGGTTTCCTCTGGGTACTCTAGTTTCCTCCCCCAGTCCAAAGACATGCATTGTAGGCTGACTGGTATATCCAAATTGCCTGTGGTGTGTGAGTGTGTGTACGGTTATGTCCTGCTGTCCAGGGTGTCCCCTGCGTTGTGCCCCGAATCACCTGAGATAGACTTAAAGGGCGGCTGTGACTCAGGTGGTAGAGTGGGTTGTCCACTAATCGTAGGGTTGACGGTTCGATTCCCGGCCCGCATGACTCCACATGTCGAAGTGGCCTTGGGCAAGACACTGAACCCCAAGTTGCTCCCGATGGCAAGTTAACGCCTTGCATGGCAGCTCTGCTACCATTGGTTGTGTGTGTGTGTGTGTGTGAATGGGTGAATGAAACACAGTGTAAAGCGCTTTGGATAAAAGCGCTATATAAGTGCGCCATTTACTTCAAGAAAATGGAAATGGATGGATGGATGTTAGTATCCACAAGGATAGGAATATGATGAGTTCAGGTATTGTGGGACAAGGTTTATTATTTTTATTATTTATTTATTTATTTTGGCCCATCTGTTGGAAAATACCTGTTAACATCCTGACATTATAAATTATAATTCTGAAATCCTTTATAATATTCTAACAATTGTAGAAACAGACATTCTTACTTTTTTTTCAACAGAAGGAAGTAAATGTGTCCTATATTACCTGAACTCATTGTACAACGATCAGCAATAACATTAAAACCAATGTCATTAAAACCACTGACAGGCAACAAGTGAACAGTCATTTATTGAAGTTGATGTGTTGGAAGCAGGGAAAATGGGCAAGCGTAAGAATCAGAGTGACTTTGACAAGGGCCAAATTGTGATGGCTGGATGACTGGGTCAGAGAATCTCCAAAACGGCAGGTCTTGTGGGGTGTTCCTGGTATGCAGTGGTTAGTACCTACTAAAGTGGTTGAAGAAAGGACAACCAGTGAACCGGTGACAGGGTCAGTGGGTGTCCAAGGCTCACTGGTGGTCATGGGGAGCGAAGGCTAGCCTGTCTGGTCCGATCCCACACTCTAAAAAATGCTGTGTTATTTTTTCTACCCAAACGCTGGGTTGAGCCTTTTGGGTCATTTAATTGGGTTATTTTCTCAGTCTTGGGTAGTTTTGGGATAGTTTTGTGTAACCGAACCGTTGGGTTAGTGGCTGGGCCATTTTCACTGACATCCTCCAACACCCCGACGCCTCAGCGTCAAATCAACTCAGTGCGGATTATTTGTATTCGCCTCAGGTGGAGGTAGCGGTTTTCACATGGACATACTGTTAGTGTGTGTGTGTGCGCGTGTGTGTGTGTGTGTGTGTGCGCGCGCGTGTGTGTGTGCGTGTGTGTGTGCGTGCGTGTGTGTGCGTGTGTTACCTCGGAGACACAGTTGCAGGATGTAGTGTATCCGGTATCGCGCGCCCGTAGACCGGCCAAAAGATGCGCCCTCTCCTCATGCATGCGTTACCTCATTTGGCAGCATCGCTCGTTGGAGCGTTTCGGTAGTTAATTATGTAAGGATGTTTCGTCGAAGTTTGCTGCTTGTTGCCTTCTCGCTGTTCATAATGTTAGTCACTCGACAGGGAAAATGCGTTAGGTGATTTCTGCGCTCCCATTATGGCTAAACTCACCTTTATGGCTCTAAAAATCTCCACCAGCCTGGAGCAGTGACCCGAGGAGAACAGCATGTGGGGCAGAAACCTAGTGCAAGAAGCAGCCAGACCTAAATGGAAAGTGGCAGGTAACTTTCAGTCAATTATGAAAAAGATACGAGAACAACTCACGTTTGATTTTAGAAACAGTATCCTTCAAATTGTTAGGTTAATTAAACATTACACCTAGTTATATTTGCTAAGGAATTAAGCTTCAGTGATGTTTGCTTTGCTGCCAATCTGTCACCTTCCTTTGTATAGCTGAAATAATCAAACGTTATTAAGCTAGAAAATATACTGAGAATCTGAAGCAGGTTTGATTGATCTTCACCTATTCTGCCAAGATTTTTTTTCCGAGTGATATTTGAAGTTTCAGTGATATTTGAAAGTGAAAAGACCTTTGATTGCTTCTGTCGTACTCAATTAGTAACAAGGTTTATCACACACACACACACACACACACACACACGGCTACACATGAAATGCAAAGCGAATACACTACCAAGAGAAGCTGTTATGCCTGTTACGCTTCTGTGTCTAGTGTAAGCAGATCCGACTCAATCAGATTTGAACCTTTTCTTTTCCCCTAGAGCGTGAGATGCTACTTGAGAATCCACATGGCTCAGACTTTCTTCTCGATGTGCACCTGCGCTAAATTATTAATGATGGACTTCCTCCTTAATTCCCTAGTGTGCTTTTTTTTCTCAAAAACAAAGCTGAGGCAAAAGTTGTTGTTTTTTTTAGTGTATGAAACGGAAACACATCATCTTCCAGGGGATGACTGCAGGCAAGGGTGATAAAGTTAGCGCAAGAACAGACCAGGCATGAAGGTCACAGTGGTATGTGTACCTCAAAGCAGTGTCTACAAGCCAACGTTTATGTGTATCTTTTCAGATCAAAGAACTAAACTGCCTGTGTGTCCGAATGCTGCTCCTCGAAAAGGACTGCCTTCATACACATTCGGCTCCAAGACCCTGAGATGTCCTGGAGGCTACAGGCCCTCCTTGGAAAAGGTCAGAATTGGCCCATGTAGGTGGGAGGAGCCTGTGCTGTGCAGAGCAAGTGGTTATCATGGACGACACGAAGAAGCTAGTCCAGTGCGCCCACGTATTGTGACAGTGGTTCGGCCATGTGGTGAGCACAATCTACGGAAGATCTCTCTGCTGCTAAACCGACGTGCTGTACAGACGTTTGAGCTGTTGATGGCTGATGTGTCGGAAGCTCTTGGCTTCCCATGCTGGCACAGAGGTCGTGTTCGACGCCTTTTCAGCCCTGCTGGGCAAGAGATGCACAGCCTCTCTGACTTCTTCCACTTTGGTAATGCCTTTCTGGCCTTTGGAATCAGCCGCCCATCCGTTAGTGAAGTACAGGCCGCGCTGCAGGAGCTGTATCCTGACAATCCAGGTTACTGCGACAGCTTGTTGAGGTTGTGGGAGCGGATCCTGAGGTCTAAAGCTGCCAAGACAGATAGTGGTTTCCATGATGATGTGCCCCAAGTTGATTCCACTTTAAACGTAGCTCTTGATTCAATCACACCCCAATTACCAGCCAATCATTTGCAGCCATTTCGACCACAAGTTAAGCAGAAAGACAGGGGCAGGAGGGAGAGGCAGAGAGGAGAGTGGGACAACAGGGAGGATAGGAAAGCACAACAACCTCAGACAAAAGAGGAGAGGAGGACAGACAGGAAGAAGGAGCCAGTTTATTGCCAGAGCTGTAGAGGAGCTGGTCCACCTATTCCTCCAATTGGAAACAAGAAGTCTGCAGAATTGGAAAAGCCTAACAATGAGAGCAACGCTCCTCTTTCCCAGGATAGCAGGACGAAAAACTCATCACAGAACAAAAAGACTGAAGCAAACAATCTGAAAATTGATCCAAACAGCCCCAAAGCACAAACCCCAATAGAAATGGTAGAGCAGAAAGACTTGTGGGAGGAACTCCCACCTGATGGTATGCAGGTCTCTCTGGAGGAAATCCAACGCTGCTATGACATTGGTGGTGTGGTGGGTGATGGGAACTTTGCAGTCGTGTATAAGTGCCATGTGCGTGGCCGCACTCAAAGTTTTGCCATGAAGATGGTAGACAAGGCCAAACTGCAGGGCCGAGGCCACATGATACAGAACGAGATCGCCTTAATGCGTAGCCTGGCACACCCACGCTTAGTGCGGCTGCTGCGCTCCCATCACACGGACACACACGTCTACCTGTTAATGGAGCTGGTGACTGGCGGCGATCTGTTTGATGCTATTGCCAAGTGTCGAAAATTCAGTGAGCCTTGTGCAGCTAGGATGATTCGGGACATCAGCCAGGCTCTGGAGTACATCCATAACAAGAGTATCGCACACAGAGACATCAAGCCTGAAAACCTTCTAGTGAGAAATAAATAGATTAACTTTGACAAATATTGTTTCTAGTTTGAGATCATTAGTCAAACACTTTTTTGTCTTTCTCAATCATACTTTAAGGTCCAATGGCACAGCAATGGCAGTATCAATCTAAAACTGGCTGATTTTGGATTAGCCATGGTAGTGACAGAGCCAGTTTTCACTGTATGCGGCACACCTACGTATGTTGCTCCCGAGATACTTGCTGAGACAGGTGAGTTGCTATACTATAAAAACTTGGGTTTACTCACATTTTCCTGTTGCCTTGAGGGGCTGGAGAACTGCTAGAATATAATTTGTAATGGCAGCCTGATAAGCAATTCATTTTCTTTGAGTGTTAATTGTAGCTTACATTGTGGAATTCAATGACAAAGGTCAGCATGTGCTCCCTAAAACCGAGCTCCTAAGCACATTTCTAAAACTAATGTCAAACCTAATTTACATTACTACAATGTTCAAATAACATTCTGCTCTTGTAAACTCCTGTGGTGGGAAATTATTTAAATTAATGCAAACTTAACATAAACAGCACCTTAGGTTTGAGCTGCTCAGAAGCCTGTTAAGTATATAAATCTGTTAACACTGTAAACCTGTCAATGTGTATAAAATCCCAAGAATTGTGTGCATTTCTTAAGATTTTGTACCCTGCTCATCTGTGTGTTTGTATGTAGGGTATGGTGTAGCAGTGGACGTTTGGGCAATGGGTGTGATACTGTTTGTGTTGCTCAGTGGGTTCCCTCCATTCCGCAGTCCAGAACGCAATCAGGAGGAACTCTTTCATCTCATCCAGAAAGGAGAGGTCCACTTTCTGTCACCTTACTGGGACCATGTGTCTGAGGGTGCGACCCTGAACTAGAACCGTACTACCTTCTCCTCCATCCACAAATCCACCAGTAGCTCTTTTTTCCTGAATTGTGACAGCGTGCTTTTATGTGTGCATTTCAGGAGCTAAAGATTTGATCAGTGCTCTTCTAGAAGTGAACCCCACTGTGAGACTGACAGCCAGTCAAACTCTGCAGAACAGCTGGCTTCTCCATGCAGCAGCACTGAGTGACCAGGAGGAGGCGACAGACACCAGCAACATCATCAACAACACGAAAGATACCCTCAAAACAGGACGCAGAAAACATGGGGCCTGGGGCAATCCGCTGAAACTAGATATGTCAGCTGAGATAGTTCAAGTGGCACAGACTCATAGGAAAAGAGAAAGCAGCACAAATAAATACAGAGAAACCAGCATGGACCCGATAGATAAGCAGACTCCTGAGAGACCATCACAAGTAAGAGAAATCAGCAAAAATGGTAATCTGCTGGAGGTGTCAGTATTAGTAGAAAAAGCTGATATACCCGAGTAGTCCAGGTCTCATGGACGTCCAACATTAAGGTAGGTAGCGAAATCAGCATTGTGATGAATGCATCAGATTCACCATTAGCACAGAAAACCATTTTAGATAACCTCAACCAGAGGCATAGCACAAGGCTGAGCAAATACCTGAGCACATTCATTTAAGTTATTTGCATTTCTTCAAAACATATAACCGATTACCACAGGCGTTACTACTGACTCCTCACGGCGTTTGCAGTATGATTTTACTACTTGACAGGATTTTTAAAAAATATTCTATAATTTATTTTTTTCACATCTGTATCAAGAATTGTTTCCCTTTACTAAGAAAATAATAAGAAACCTATTTATATATGAAACTCACTTATAATGGAAGTCTGAAACTCAAATTTCATATAAATCCTTTTCAAAGCTGGGACTAATATTTTCAAAGGGTATGAATGGTTATGTATTAACAACATGGTCAACGTAGAAAGAATGGTTATTTGTTAACAAAATAAACATGAAATGCCTCCATTTCTGGCGAAATTCCCATATTGGCTCTTCTCTTTCATGGCCCAGTAATAATCCCCATCACTGAATTGGCTACATCACTCTCTCCTCTCCACTAATACCTGGTGTGTGGTGGGCGTTCTGGTGCATTATGGCTGCCGTCACATCATCCAGGTGGACGCTACACACTAGTGGTGGTTGAAGAGACCTCCCCCCCATGCTACGTAAAGGGCTTTGAGTGTCTAGAAAAGCGCTATATAAATGTAACTGTAACTGTAATTTCTGCCTAATCAGAACTGGATTCCAAGAAAATATTAAAGAAAGTGTGAGTAACAAAAACCAAACTTTATGCTGTACTTACTTATGTAGATTTAGTAATGAGTGACACAGTGGTGCAGCAGGTAGTTGCTGCCTCAGAGCTTCAGGGTGTCTGTTTCCATCCTATGCTCAGTGGACTGGCTACAATAAATTGCCCCTAGGTGTGAATAAGTGTAGGTGTGCATGATCTCCTACAACGGACTGGGATTCCATCTGGGATTGATTCTCTCACCTTGTGCCTGGTGTTTCCTGGTTGAGCTCCAGATCATTTGCAACCCTGACCAGGAATGAAGATTAAAGGTTGTTGAAGATGAATGAATGAATGAATGAATGAGGAATATTCCTGTGATAGAAAACTGGATCAGAATAGATTCCTTCCATCCATTTTCTGTACCGCCTATCCTACACAGGGTTGTGGGGGAGCCTGGAGCATATCCCAGGACACTTGGGGTACAAGGCAAACATGCTAACCACTAAGCCACCGTGCCTCAGAACAGATTCAGTATTACAATGTTTTGTCTGTGTCATAAGACCTTTATTGTTGGAATGTAATGGTTGTTGTTTTTAATTAAAACAGCTGCCCATTATTAAAATAAGTAAAGATATTTTCCCTTCTTTTCTTATTACAGGGAAACAGCAAAGAAAATGTCCATAGTAATCACACATATAAAGAAATTAACCAAGTTTTACTTAATTTCATTCTGGACCCCCAGGGTGGTTTCCTTTGGATTTAGTGGAGTTATCCCCATTTCCTGGCTGAGTTGGCACCTTGTCCCATGAGTAACATATAAAAGGTGCCTGCTTCTTTATGTTCTTCCTCTTTCTTGTTCTCATCTTGCTGAGGAGTTGAACAAATGGATTCAAGATGCTAAGTATAGTGCTCTATCCTTTGTTTCTTGTTAATTTTGTTACTCTTAACTCTGTACTGTCGCAGTCTTTGATGATGGTAATTCTAATGTTGGATGTATTACTATTCTCGCCATGTTTGCATCAAATGCTATTTTGATTTCTTTTTTTGTGGAAGATTTTTGCCACTAGTACTATTGTTCCTGTTTTGTTTTTATTTTTTATTAAACTTTGTCTGCACTTGCATCCGTTTTCACCTCCATAACCCTGACCTGAGACTCACTCAAATAGACAACTGAGCACAAGGGGTGCAATTAAGCAACACTAAATTTGTCTACTGTTTGTGTCTTTGCTTCACAAATTTAATGGAAGAAGGCACTTCTTGACCTTCATTCAAGTACTTCTTTCTGCAACTAACCTAAAGGTGTATAGCAGAATTGTCTTGGCACTTGGGACATATTATCGGTTTGTTAAAAGAGTGCACAAACTAGTCAAAACTTTTCTTTAAGATGCAGGACATCTCCAAACCTCATGGTAAAACAGTGACCCCACAGTGGGACCTGGACTTGGTGCTAAGTAGCTTGTGGAGCTTACCATATGAATCAATGTAAGGCACACAAAAAAGAGTGTTTTTTGCTTAAGACACTTTTTTTGATGGCTATCTTTATGTTCATGCTGGTTAGCAAATTGCATGCTCTTTCAGTCCGCATGGATGTGATTGAAGATGAGAATGTGCCCACACCAGCCCTGTGTCCAATGAGGAATCTCCAGCATTATGTGGAAATGACCGTTAGCTGGAAAGATAACAAGCAGCTGTTTGTGTGCTTTGGGGAGCACCATAAAGGAGCTCTGCTCTAACGACAGGATAGCCCATTGTGTAAAGAAAGTTATTGTGCAAGCATACTTGAAGGAAGACCAAGAAGTGCCTTCTTCCTTTAAATTTGTGAAGCAAAGACACAGACAAATATAGTGTTGCTTAACTGCACCCCTTGTGCTCAGTTGTGTATTTAAAGTGAGTCTCGCCATGAATAGTGTCAGGGTTATGAAGGCGAAGATGGATGCAAGTGCAGATAAAGTTAATAAAAATAAAAACAAAACAGGAACAATAGTACTAGTAATAGTAATAGTACTTTGTAGTAATAGTACTTACTACAAAGAAAAGACAATGTGTGCAGTGCAAAACATGACTTATATACAAGTGCTCATTCACCCCAACCTAATCAGGTGCAGATAGTCATGTGACATGATCAGGTGAGGTTCAGTGGCTGATGGGAAACGTAGTCTCTAGTCCTTCTCCAAATTTATATGACAAATAGAGTGTAGTATCAGAATGTTAAGCAATTCTTATCATCAACAAAGAACTGTATCTGCACCTTGAGCAATTGTTATCCTCAGTGAAGAACAATTTCATAATTTGAATCATTTTTATCTTCAGTGTAAAACAGAGTGATTCTCATTCTCATGCTAGCCTGTCCAACCAAAATCTAACCCACCTGTTTTAGTCGATCAAGAACTTCATAAGGCAAAGATTAGAGGGTCAGGTGGACAAGATTATGGTTGGACCCAAAGACTTCAGGAAGGTAAATCTTTAGGATTGGTGACCACTGGCCTAAAGTACAGCATCAGCACTTGAGTGATTCTCATCCTTCAGTATAGAGCAGTATCAACATTAGTGATTCTCATTCATAGCACGGATCTTTTAAAGGCTACCAACATGGGGTCACAGTCATGATGTGAGAAATTTGCTATTTGCACTCTGCAAGGAAACGAGCAAAGGGGAATACTCCTCTAGCTCAGAAGCAAACCACTCTAGTGGTCCTCTACTCAGTTGTAGAACCTGGTATCTTCGGTATAAAATGAATAAACTACTTTGTAAATTTGGGTAAATTTAGTTGGGTTATGTTGGTGAGGGAGAGCAAGAAAATGAACGTAATATATGCAAGCTCTACACGTCCTCTCTCGTCCTCCTTTTCATGAATATGCACAAAGCTACAAAAGATCATGACAGTCCCTCAAAAGGTAAGAAGCACATTAAAGCCACCACTGTAGGAATCCAAATATTGGAGGTGGGGCTTGATGTGTGTAACTTGAGTGCCAATGACTGTGTGGATAAAAGGCAGCCATTTTAGGCACCTGGCTGGTGAGAACAGATGACCCATATCTTGTAACTGAACTCTGGGATTTCTTTTTCCTTCTTCCAAATCAGTATTGTGATATTGTATATCTGTAACAAATGGTATTTTTCCATATATCTGTTGTTTTGTATTAATAAACGTCATAAGAGTTCTGTGAAAATAACATGAGATATTTTGTATTACTGGTTTGAACATTACATTTAGTTAGGAATATTGCCTGCTACAATTTGGTATACATAATTAATGGGAAACGTTTGCTATAATTAATCTTTAATCTTTAAAGAATCTTTACAATCTCCAAAGAAAATGTGCTGCTGCAGAAGATGCCAGTAAATATTTCACATAACCGTTAAAATTAAGTCATAACAATCTAATAGAAATTGGTAGAATTTGACTTTCAAATTATATTACATACCTTGTAGGCATTTGCTGTAAGGTTAGCTGTTAACACTTTGTTCCAAGGAACAAAGAGGAAAAAGTGTTAACATTAGCTCTCTATACACACCGCACTGACCAAACAAGTAGAACATGTTTTGTTGCAAAATTAAGAAACAGCATCATTGCTATGCCTCTTCTTCTGATTTCACACAATCTTATAGTCAGTGGTACTTCCCAAGACTTTTATATATTACCTTCTTCTTTTTTTTTTTTTTAATCAACAAGAGAATATTTATTAGTCATTTTATGCAAAAATGTGTGGCTGATCTCCAGTGTAGGAATTGGGTCATTTGAAAAATCATATACAGTAAGGCTTGGTAATCAAACTGCATCAGACACAAATGATCACAAATCATGATAAGCTGATTTCTCATTCAGCTGATTGGAATAATGTATATTCAAATACATTCAGTGTATTAAATACTATCAATACCTTCAGTTTGAGATTTTTGGGGCTATAGGTCTGTCATTTGCAGTCTGTTAATATGTGTATTAAAATGTGATATCTACAAATCACCAGGCTGACAAGAAAGCATTTTACTCATATTTATACACATATGCAGTTTTAGTTTTTATTTCTTATTACCATCTTGGTATGCTTTTATTAGACTATTATTAAACTACCAACAAGTTCAGTCAAAGTGTCTTACTTGAGTGTCTTACACTGATTCACAAAATAATACAACAAACTATAAATGTACTTATAATGGTACTTTGTTTCAATTATGTTTGACAGATATTGCTTCAAATAGCCTACACACATTTAACTGTAATGTTAAGTGCTAAGTGTTTCATGGTTAATTTTTGATCTGAAAAGACTGCTGCTAATGCACTTGTTCAATTCAATTAACTTTCAATAAAATTTTATTTTTACAGCACTTTTAACAATAGGCATTGTCACAAAGTAGCTTTAACGATTTTGCAGATTTATATTTAGATCCTTGCAGAGGTGAGTAGTAACGCGCTATATTTATTTCATTACATTTACTCGGGTAACTTTTTGGAAAAAAAATACTTTTAAGAGCAGGTTTAACTAGCCATACTCTTACTCAAATTCATTTTTAATCACAGAAATGTACTTTTACTTTGCTATATTCAGTAGAGTTCTTCCGTTACTGTTAAATATTAATGAATATATGTAGTTTTACGTTCGCCTCACACCTCCAGGGTTGAGGGTTCGATTCCCTCCGTAGTCCTGTGTGTGTAGAGTTTGCATGTTCTCCCTGTGCTGCGGAGGTTTCCTCTGGGCACCCCGGTTTCCTCCCCCAGTCCAAAGACATGCATGGTAGGCTGATTGGCATTTCTAAAGTGTCTGTATTGTATGAATGGGTGTGTGAATGTGTATGTGATTGTGCTCTATGATGGATTGCCACCCTGTCCAGGGGGTATCCCGCCCTGTGCCTGAGGCCTCCTTGGATAGGCTCCAGGTTCCCCAAAACCCAGTAGGATAAGCAGTATAGAAAATGGATGGATGAATGGATGGATATGTAGTTTTAATAATTAGTTTATATCACGTATAATGAGGTTGAGTGTCTCGTGATACGCTGCAGTAGTTTGAATGCGGATGCAACAAGGGCTCAATTTTTTAGTGGCTCAGTCCTGGAGAGGGGAGGAAGTGAGCGTGTTGAGGGAAGCAGGACACACACACTTACACACACACACACACACACATACATGTAACACAAACACTAACACTATACATGTAACACAAACACCAACACTTTCTCTTCTGTTCTGTTCCATAGTCTGTTCTTTTGTTCTCTGTTGTCTTGTTTAAATGCAGATGCTGACAAGTTTGTGTTGTTAGCATGTTGTGAAAATAAAGACAGTCAACTGTTGGGAAAATGTTTGTTTTTTGGGGTGTATGTGTGTGAGGCTGTGTTCAAAATGACAGGTTGTGTGTTACTGTACCCATCACAGAACTGGGATATGCTGCTTGATCTTGAACCTACATTTTGCATCACATAAAGAGAACAGATAGATTTTGAAGGAGAGGTGTGACTTACAGTTCTCCATGCACTTCAGGATTTTTCCTTCATTTTAATCCGATCCGAAGTGATACTTGAGTAGTCTTCTCATTGGATACTTTATTACTCTTACTCATGTAATTATTAACATACATTTACTGTTACTTATTATTAGTAATTAGTAATTATTTTTATAAGTAGTTTTACTTGGGGGCGCATGGTGGCTTACTGGTTAGCACGTTCGCCTCACACCGCCAGGGTTGGGGGTTCGATTCCCACCACTGCTCTGTGTGTGCGGAGTTTGCATGTTCTCCCCGTGCTGTGGGGGTTTCCTCCGGGTACTCCGGTTTCCTCCCCCAGTCCAAAGACATGCATGGTAGGCTGATTGGTGTGTCCAAAGTGTCCGTAGTGTATGAATGGGTGTGTGAATGTGCCCTGCGATGGATTGGCACCCTGTCCAGGGTGTACCCCGCCTCCAGGTTTCCCCGTGACCCTGAAAAGGATAAGCAGTATAGAAGATGGATAGATAGATGGATGGATGGAAGTAGTTTTACTTGTACCTGAGTAAAAAATTTGGCTACTCTACCCACCTCTGGATCCTTGTAAAATTGTCATTTCTAACATTATTATTTTTAACATTAACATTAAAAATAAATGGAATAAATGGTAACTTGTTTTATTTTGTGTAAGTTCGTAAAGATATTGATTAGAAACAATATTTTTTGCAACATTTGAGAAGTTGTAATTGAACTAAAGACACGTTTAGTAACACCCAGGAACCCTAAACTACCCACCCTACTGTGTTATGTGACACACACACACACACACACACACACACACACACACACAGACATAAGCTACAGGATATACAGGATAGACTGTCAGTTGCCATACCTAGGCTAGTTGATCTTGTTAGACCAATTACTCAGG
Organism: Stegophilus panzeri; assembly: GCA_024331685.1. Taxonomy (NCBI): domain Eukaryota; kingdom Metazoa; phylum Chordata; class Actinopteri; order Siluriformes; family Trichomycteridae; genus Stegophilus; species Stegophilus panzeri. Next base: position 6,400,690 of record JANDJT010000141.1, on the reverse strand, counting down.
GACACTCGTATTTCATTCCATGACAGACAAATAATAACTGGAGTACAGTACAGTAAGCTACCAATGCCATGGTGTTATTGTGAAGATACACACACACTTGTTTTGTAATATATTTTATATGATTAAAAGAGAGCAAGTGAGAGAAGAGGTAAAAGATCATGCTACATTTACATTTATATCCTTTTATGCTTATCTTTTTTTAAAATCTTATTCTCCTAATGGTGGTTCCAAATCTAGCTGCGATTTTATTTTATTTTTAGTCTGTACAGGATTTCCCAGTTTTTTTTGTGATGGTTGCAGCTAAAAATGCTTGATTTTGCTAGGGCTTTTTCTGAAATTTGTGATGCAACTTGTTGCAACTGAGTTTTTTTGCTTTTTTGATGCAACAGAGGTTTTTGTGCTTCTTTGCAGAAAACAGGTTGAATTGGCAAAATTGCAATTCCACAAAACAGTTTTGCACGGTCTTTCGCAGTGATGTTTGTTGGTAAATGAGATCTTTTAGCTGTACTCATGTTCGATGCACATGAATCGAGCAGGGCTTTGACTGAATGTGCGTTATGATGACGTCGCATGACGCATCTCGGCCCAAATCTGCGGAAAATCTGCTGTACTTTTGAAAGATTGCAAGCTCCTCCAAATATTGCTTGAGTTTGCTTGATTCTGCCATCGAAAAATCCTGAAGGGACTGTATTTTTTTTAGGACAATATGGTGATGAAGATCACTATGAACTAATTCCAAAGTTGTCTAATTGATCGTCGGTCATTTGAATTGCATGGTTTTAACCTAAAGAAGAAACAAGTATAAATGACGTCAACTTGAATCTAACCACAATTTTAATGTAACTAGGGGAAAAAAATGCTTTCAGTATGATGCAAAATGTTTAGAATTTTAACAGTGTAACTGGTTTGGGTTCAGGTTTGGAAATAAAAACCTCTCCTGACTATAACACATAAATATTATTATACACACAGTATTTTGTGTCATATGCGTAATATTAAACGTTTTATGCCTATTGTTTAACATAGGAAGGGGTCTCTGACTGGGGAAGGGAGGGTAGTTGAAAACCCCTGCTTTAGAAAAGCAGCTCGCTGTCAAGTTATTTTCGTGAATAGCATAACAGAACAGAAGAGTCGTTCACGCTGCCATTTTGTCGCATACATCTCTGTTTCTGGTCTGTGGTCACCTTACTGAAGCTGACCTGCAGGAGGCCGCTGCGCATGCGCGAACAAGTCCTCTTTAAAATACCCCCACTACAGTGTAGCTGTAATATTGACAGTCATCTGATGAAACACGGGTTTGTGCCGCAGCCAATCGGAGAGGACGCGAAGGACTGGCAGACACCAACCATGACGCCTATGGGCAAAACACTCAGTAAACAACTATTAACCGGACACGAGATTGGCTATTGGTACCTCCCGGTTTGTGTAAACGCAGCTCTGATTGGTGGAATCAAGACGGGACGAGGAGAGGGGGACGCTGGCGGGGAGGGGGTGACAGAAAAAAAAAAACAAAGATGGCAGTGTAGACCTAGGGACGAACTATCGAAAAGACGACAACGAAAAGAGCAGGTTTTAGGCTTTCGGGTGAGACCGGAGTGTGTGTGTGAGTGTGTGTGAGAGAGTGTGTGAGAGTGTGTGTACTGTGCTCCGGAAGGCGGAGAGGACGCGGTTAGCCCGGGCAGCTCGCACTGCCACAGCCGAATAACGGAGTCTCCAGCTGGCGAGCAGCAACAACAAGACCTGCGCTGTGGATGCAGGGGGAAAGCAGTGTTTCCACGCTACTAAACATTCTCGCATATTCATATCCACTGGGAAGTGAAGTAAGCCATCACATCTGCACTTCACAGCCAGACATACAGTCTGTGGTGTTTACTTTCCCCTGATCTGGGTCCACTTTGTATCAGGGACTCACATATGAATCGGAGCTTATTATTACGGACGAGTTTATACACAGTCGGGCGCGTTGTCAGCTGCTCGGCAGTTCCACATTTCCACAGTAAATAATAATAATAATAACAACAATAATAATAATAATAATAATAATAATAATAATCCTGCGTGTTTGGGTCGGACGCGGATGTCTTCGATGGAAGAGCGAGGCGAGGTGGCGGCCGCTCCAGGCTCATCCTCAGCCGGCGTGGGTGTCGGGCCGGAGGCCGTGGCTGCAGGTGCGGGTTTATCCGGGATTCAGGAAGAATCGGGCATGCGGAGAGAGGGTTCCGGTTCCGGTTCTGGTCCAGAGACAGATCCGGACGCACCGCCCAAAAAGCGCGTGAGGCTGCAGGAGGGTGAAGCGGGTAAGCTCGAGGAGCGCCTCTACTCCGTCCTGTGCTGCACCGTGTGCCTGGACTTACCCAAAGCCTCTGTTTACCAGGTGATTACTGACACAGATACACCATTATTATTGTTATTATAATTATTATTATTACATGCTCATATTATATTTGCAGATGTGCATTTCGGGACATAAGCCAGACACAGTAATACACAATACAGGCAACCAGGGACACCGGGAGGAATTTTGGGGCCTGTAACAGGTTATTGCACTGGGCTCTCTGCCAAGGACAGTTTTCATTCTCCTGGACAGTTTTCCTTTGATAGGGTCCTCTTGGGCCTCTTGTCTACCCAGGGCCCTTGAAATTATTGTCTCCTTTATGAGACATTACCTCAAACCAAAATAAATGAAGCTTTCCATAGCCTGTTTTTGAACTACACCGATCACCCAAATCCATTTTTAGCATTAGCTGTACATTAGATGCATGATAGTTGTTGATAGTAGTCAGGAAAGGAACGGTGGTTTAATGTGACCTTTAGGGTAGTCTGACCTGTTGATGTCTTTCAAAGACAGACAGACACACACACACACACACACACACACACAATACTTTGTTGGTTTGTTCATGTAGTTTGGTGTTTGCTTTGATTTTCCTATCTGACGATGTGTAACTGTGGCCGGGTTGCCAGGTCAGGGTGACTAAAATGACCCAATGTCCGTGAAAACCTATCTCAAAAACTATTCAATTTCAAAACTCATAACCCTGTGAATAGCTTTTAGTGTCCATCCTGTCAGTCATTGCAAAATGTATTGTAATATTCAAATTATAATACAGTTATAAGTCAGAATGAAATGTTATATTTCTTTTTATAATTTCATAAATACTATCATGTTCATATTGTCATGAAGAAACACCAACTAGGAATAAGCGTACACAAGACTACTGAGAAATTTAGAGATTTAGGTTTAGGAATGTGAATTTATTTACATCCGAAAACGGTGGGGGAAAAAATCATCCCATGACTGCAGTTTACATGTAGACCAATCGAGTAGGAAAATCGAGAACCTGACTGCAGCACTGTTGTGACCTGACCAGCTGTTCAGCCCAGGGGTAAACATGGCAATTCAGCGTCACATGATCCCCTTAAGCTAATCAGCGAGGAGGTCTTAAGTACCCCTCCCCCAAGAATGTTCCTCCTGTATTCCTTTAAATTAGGACATTCTTAAAAAAACTGCTCATAAACACAGGCGTTAAACACTTTAAACATTACTGCACACTTACTAACGCCACAGCGGTTCTTTCTTCCAAGCAACTGATGTCAGTGATCCACTTTACAACACCGTTGAGCTCTGAGAGGCCCAACGTTTCAAAATGCAATGTTTGTTTAAAACACTCGTGTGCTTTTATTCTCTATAAACTATGTGCAAGAATACATCATATCACAAGGTTTGTGACGGTAATATTATTAAACACAAAAAACCTCCTTTGTATTTTAGAACGATTTTATTATCTGTCCAAGAAAGTGTTTCATCAACACTTCTTTTCATTTTCAAAATGAAACAGATGTTTAATAACAGAGAAATTTGTAGATTTGTGTTTAGAAAAAAGCAACACTGGAGTTGTCATTTTTCACAGTATTCCCTTTAATTTATTTTCACAGTATTCCCTCTAGCTTATCTACTCAGATGAACTCCGAAGTAGTTTTTGTGTGTAATATTATTTTCAAAATAAAAGCATAAAACCTATTTTATTGTTCATAAGTCTTAAAAAAGAATAATAATTCTTTGAAAGTTTGCAGTGTCCTAGATATTTAGGTGTTTAAATTTTTTTTAAATACCCTTTAATCACTGAATCTTTTTATATTTGAACTTTGATAGGATAAATCAGTTAATTGTCCTTGTATCATTCATCACGAATCCACTCAGCTCTTAACAATCACTCTTATACGCTGTTGAGAAAAGTAAAATATATGATAAAGATGATCCCGTTTGTGCCTCGTGAAGGATATTAGCTAGAGTCAAGGACATGTCTATAGTGAGACGATATCAACAATGCAGAGGTTATGTTAAATACAGTAGGGGGGGAATTAAAATCAATGCTATTTTGGTCAATTTTGTGTTACTAACAGTGACACTTTAATTACTTATTTATTAATTAACCCCATTTGTTTGATTAATTTAACAGTCATGCATATATTGTAATTAACTGCAGCAATACTTGTATCTTAATGTAAACTTTAGTTTTGGCTAGTCCAGGCAACCTTGCTTTCAGGTACAACAAATTACATCTCTAATACACGCTGTAGGCTGTTAGGCTCCGAAAAATGATGAACAAGCTTACCAGTTAGGACCTAATATAAGGTCTTATATTCAGTAACTAACTTAGTTAATGTTTATCTACCTGTATTGACGTTGTGCTCCTAACTGAGCTCCAGTTTCCCTAGCTTCTTTGTTGTTACATGTTTTGGAAATTGTCATCTTGTTTCATCGTTTCTTCCTTTTCTTATTTACTGTTCCTCTTATGACATCCTGTCGTCATATCTCACAGACATGTTAAGAAGGTTAGGTGGCTTTCTTGGGGTTTCCTGAGATCTTGCTGCATGGTGCCCACTAGAGGTTTTAGTGTTATTCTAGCATTTTAACCATCTTTCTGTGACCTATAAGAAATCATCCTTCAGGGGCCGCCTCAGGCAGTTTGCACCGTGGATTTATGACAGTTCTGTCAATTCTGACAATTCCGATTTTAAGTTTGGGTACTGATTAAGATCAAAGTAGCCATACCTTTTCAGCTTTCATGTACAGTCATGTAGCCTCTGCAAAATAGTTAAACAACAAAATGTACCAATATTTTTTACTTATCAGAACTGAGACGATTGCATGCACTGTTTGCAGTCTTTTGATTAAAGTGTGTTTTTGTGTCAGTGTACAAACGGGCACCTGATGTGTGCTGGCTGCTTCATCCATCTGCTGGCGGACGCACGGCTAAAGGAAGAGCAGGCTACGTGCCCGAACTGCCGCTGTGAGATCAGCAAGAGCCTGTGTTGCAGGAACTTGGCTGTAGAGAAAGCTGTAAGCGAACTGCCCTCGGACTGCAGCTACTGCCTCAAACAGTTCCCCCGCTCCAGCCTGGACCACCACCAGTCAGAAGAGTGCCAGGACAGGTACATCCTCACTCAACTGAGAAACACGTGTCAGCACCCCACCAAGCCCTTCTCTAATTACAATGTCTCTGAATCATGTTTAATGTTGTTAGTGTGGCATCTCTGATTTCTGCTTATGGACTTTGGTAGGCTTACGCAATGTAAATACAAGAGGATCGGCTGTCCGTGGCAGGGGCCGTTCCATGAGCTCACTGCCCACGAGGTTGACTGCTGCCACCCATCTAAGACTGGCATCGAGCTGATGGGCATCCTGGATGAAATGGATCAGAGCCACCGCCGAGAGCTGCAGCTCTATAACAGCATCTTCAGCCTGCTCAGCTTCGAGAAGATTGGCTTCACAGGTACACATGTACAAACACAGCACACAGAGTTAAAGCAGTTACAGCAAAGCATGCAATTATAAGAACATCATTCTTACCATTAGAACATCTGATATCATTAGTATTTTTTAATGTTGTTTATAGGACAGCGCTGTTTGATTGGCCAGAAGCTGTTGATTCAGTTTCTATAACAGCACAGCTCTGACTGTAGTGTAAGTTGTAATTCAAATCATAGTTTTATATCAATGTGCTTGTTTTAAAGTGTTTTCATTGTTTATAGTAATAACTCGTTCACAGGAACCTGTATGGTGGACATGTCACATAATTGAAGTATAATAATAAATGGATTTTTGAAAAACAGTGTATAGTGGTTGATTAAGGTTTCTGCAAGGACGTTGTGCTGTGGCTCAGGTGGTAGAGTGGGTTGTCCACTAATCGTAGGGTTGGCGGTTCGATTCCCGGCCCACGTGCCTCCACTTGACAGAGTGTCCTTGGGCAAGACACTGAACCCCATGGCAGCCTAGCGCCTTGCAAGTGTGTGTGGATGGGTGAATGAGAATGAGAAATGGTGTAAAGCACTTTGTAGTACTGCTATGGTTAAAAAGGTGCTATATAAGTGCAGACCATTCAACATTTATGGACACATCTTCAGTGTCAGCGCTTCAGGACTGCTTTCATTTTTCTCTGTAAAATGACAAGCTGTTTTTTTGTCTTATTAACTTAGACAGAAAAAAAAGAGAGGCACTGAGGGAACGAATGTTTATATGCACTGTAACATACAGTGCTGTGAGAAAGTATTTGCTTTCTTTTTTTATTTCTTCTTTTTTTGTGTGTATCTCATACTAAATAGTTTTAGATCTTCAAATGAAATACAACATAAAACAAAGGCAACCTGAGTAAACACACATTTATTTATTTATTTATTTATTTATTTATTTTTGAGCATGAACTGCCTGTTTAAAGTCCAATTGGTTCAAGTCAGGACTTTGACTAGGCCACTCCAAAACTTCAATTTTGCTTTTTTTGAGCCATTCGGAGATGGACTTACTCCTATGCTTTGGATCACTTGCTGCAAAATCCAGTTGCGCTTGAGTTTCAACTTACAGACTATAGATCCATTTTCTGGTAGAAAGCAGAATTCATGTTTCCCATTTGCCCAGGCCCTGAAGCAGCAAAGCATCCCCACACCATCACACTTCCACCACCATGCTTGACCGTAGGTATGATGATCTTTTTGTGGAATTCTATGTTTGGTTTACGCCAGATATAACAGGACCCCTGTCTTCCAAACAGTTCCACTTTCAACTCATCAGTCCACAGAACATTCTCCCATAAGGTTTGAGGATCATCGAGGTGTGTTTTGGCAAAATTCAGACGAGCCTTAATGTTCTCCTGAGTTAGCATTGGTTTTCACCTCGCCACTCTTCCATGGATGCCATTTTTGCCCAGTGTCTTTCTGATAGTGGAGTCATGACCTTTACTGATGCAAGAGAGGCCTGTAGTTCCTTTGATGTGGTCCTTGGCTCTTTTGTGACTTTGCTAGATGAGTCATTGCTGGTATTGGATAACTTTTTTGCTTCAATAAATAACATTATCGTTTAAAGACTGTATTTTGTGTTTTGTCAGATTGCCTTTGTTTTGTCTTAGATTTAGTTTTAATTTCTGAAACAGTTATATTAAGCACTGTAAGTAATAACTAACTTGTATTGCAGATGTTCCAACATTAAATTTAACTATGAACGTTTATAACATTGTTTATAATGTTGTTCATTGATTCAAAATTGCAGTCACTGGGAAATCACTGGGCAATTGCTGGGAGCACAGTGGCTTAGTGGTTAACACTTTTACCTTGTACCTTCAGGGTTGAGGGTTCGATTCCCACCTCATGGAGTTTGCATGGAGTTTGCATGTTCTCCTCGTGCTTTGGGGGTTTCCTCCGGGTACTCCGGTTTCCTCCCGCAGTGCAAAGTCATGCATTGTAGGCTGACTGGCATTTCCAAATTGTCCAAATTGACAATCCATTGTGATGGGTTGGCACCCTGTCCAGGGTGTGCCCCGAGTTCCCTGGGACAGGCTTCCCATAACCCTGTGTAGGATAAGTGGTACAGAAAATGGATGGATGGATGGCAAATTGCCGTGGTCTAAGAGGACTAAAACATGTCAGAATGTGCTGTTATTAAAAAATAATTAATATCATGGTGGTAACAGCAACTCTGCTTCATGTGGGGCCACATTACTCCACCTCCATCCCTCCTTGTAAAGCTACATACACTTTATAGGTTACCTTTTATGGCAGAGGGGCAGCGCTGAGTAGCTCTGTTTAGTCTGGTGATTGTTTCTTTGGGCTGGAAAAATGTAAATAGAAGCATGAAATAAAGGAGTGGCATGACAGTGACTGTCTTTCTATTATGTCTTTGAAAAGATAGGATTATTACAGGTATAAATACACTATTCAGCATTACATACTGCACCTTTAATTACATAATGTTTTGAGATTATCAACCTAGCTCGAACAAAGCTAGAAAAACTTTCGAATAAAGCTGAAAAGGAACGTTTCAGAAAGCTCATTTATAAGAGCGTCAGATACACAACTTATAAGCATAATAATACTGAATACTGAAAATTCCCCCTTCACTTTGTCTGAGTGTAGAGGTGCAGTTTCGGCCGTACCGCACAGATGACTTCATCACCCGGCTGTACTACGAGACGCCGCGCTTCACCGTGCTCAACCAGACATGGGTGCTGAAGGCACGCGTCAACGACTCAGAGCGCAACCCCAATCTTTCCTGTAAGCGCACACTCTCCTTCCAGCTGATCCTGAAGAGCAAAGTAAACTCGACGCTGGAGTGTTCCTTCCTGCTGCTCAAGGGCCCGTATGATGACGTGAAGATCAAACCCGTCATCCAGCACCACGTCTTCTCTAACGACGCCAACGAGACGGAGTACGCGCCGCTGCCCATCAGCGACAGCGTCGAGTGCAACAAGCTGCTGGCTGCCAAAAACATCAACCTGCGCCTCTTTATCTTTCAGATCCAGAAATAGGTGGAGAACCGAGGAGTGGAGGAAGCGAAGGGAGGCAGGGAAGGAGAAGAAGGGTGAAGAAGTGACCCTGAACCACACATACCTCGACAAGAACAAGGATGAGAGAGCAAGCTATTTAGAGATGGGCCTATACAACCTGCAGTCACCTGTGTTTGTTTGTGTGTGCCTGTATGTGGTTAATGGAAATGTTTTCTGATCCTATATGGTCCAAAATGAGTGTCTGTTCATCAACAATCTGACCATTACTGATCCGTCGCTAGTTTTAAAAAAACAAACAAACAGGACAGTCCTGATTGGACACCACCTTCATATTGTATGTGTGGGAGTGTGTGCATGCATGTAAGTATGAATGAGTGCGAATGCGCAAGATAACCTAATTGAAGCACTACAGACAAGTCGACTATCTCAGCATGTGTGTGTGTGTGTGTGTGTGTGTGTGTGTGTGTGTGTGTGTGTAGATTCACTTGTGACTGTGAGACAGACAGGCTTGTTGGAGACATAATCCAGGAAGCACTGGATTGATGTTTTTAAACAGCCTGCAGTTTAGGCAGTGTTACTTAAGACATCCTGTGGTACTGTACATGTGTGTGTGTCCATGCAGTGGTTCTCTCCTGCTCAGAACCCTCCTCTCAAGGCTTACACGCACACACATACACACACACATACACAAAATCTGAGCAGAAAATAGGCTGCAACTGCTTTAAATGTATTTTTGTAAGTGAAGGGAGACATTTTACTTGAGGTACAGCAGGTCAGACAGCCTGAACAAAATGGCTGCTGACCTCTGAACGCAGAAGAATGGAGTTTGCATGTTTTTAGTTTCTTCTCCGTGTGTTCTTAGGAGCACAAATGTTTATCCCAGTAGCATTATAGTCTTGTAAACTAACTTAAGTTTGATATTTTTAACACAATTATTATTTAAGGACCTGTGAAACTTAGCTTTATATCTTATTTAGAGTTTGATTTGTCATTTCATATTTTCCTCTCTTACTTCTCGTACACACAGTCACACATCCCTGTATGGCCCATTAATGGCACCAGCTAATCCATCGTTATTACTTTATTTTAACCCAAATGCATTACGGTTAGCAAAAAAGAATCTACTCACTATAGAAACAGACTTCCCCCTACCTACACCCACACACCCACACACATCAGAGAGCCAGACAGGGTCTAATCACATCCCTGTGGTGTTGAACCGATCCGTTTTAACATACTTGAATTCTTGCAGGGGGGAGAAAGTGTGAAGCTGATCTAGACGGTGTGTTCGATATAGAAGAGTCTAGTTTGAACCTGTTTCTGTATTGAAAAAGCTTTTAATTCTCACATTACACTCTGCCTGTATTTGTGCCTTTCTATTAAAGCTCATCGAAACTAAACGTCTGTGCACTGATTTGGTCGGACCGTAATGGACTAAACTTCTATTCCACTTACATGAACATACTAACAATTGTAAAAAAAAAAAAAAAAAGCATGAATACAATAAGTGTGTGAGTAAATGTGTGAGAGAGTAGAAGCTGAAGAATAGCAAATCATAGCTGCATTCACGTTGAGTACACAGTCAATGAATTTCTGAACTGTAAGGATGTTTTTATAAAATATAAAGGCAAGGCATATTTCTCAAATCATAAACTCTACTAGGTTTGAAGGACTGTGTGATGGACTGCCGTCCCATTCGGGGTCTATCTCTATCTTGTCTCATTCCCAGTGTTCCCAGGATGAATGAAGAAATGAAATGGACATGAAAGGGTTTAAGAGCTGAAACATACACCAGGCCTATCATGTTCACAATTTCCACTTTACTTAATCAGCAAGAAATTAAACCGCATCCCATTGTCCCCCCCATTAAAAGACAACTTTCATTGCAGTTGTAAGACATTTTAAGGAAAGGTCTTTATGCTATAATGCACACTTTTGTAGTTTTAATTAGACAATGTCTATTAAAGATGATTTCATAACTATTAAAATGATAACGTTAAAGTGTCTATATAATAATATACTGACTTAAAGATGGATCCTATAAGAATGATTAGGACAATAGTTTTCAACATGTGGGTCACAACCCAAAAAAAGAGGTATTTTTGAATATTTGAGAAAGAAACATTTAAAATTTCACTGTTTAGGTCAGTAGCTGTGTTGAGTTAAAGGCTATGTTCTGTTCAGATTTAATTTGGCGGCTCTTTCCCTAATCAGTAAAAGGCCTTAGTAAAGCTACATTTGAGTTTGTGTATGGTTTCTTTGATCACTAGTGTTGACTACTGCGTTACAGTTGTAAGTGCATTTTACTGCTGGTTCATTTTAAACCTGATTTGGGAGATTATGTGTTCACTCATGGTCTGTGAGTTGAACTTCCATCCTAAGTGTCTTATCTCTGCCTGATTGGGAGTGTGGGTGGGGAAGCAGAAGCCTTTCTTTTAGCTTTACAAGCATGAGATGGGTGCTGGAGTGTACACTTATTTAAATCCGGGTCGCATTTAATGATGAGGCAACAGGCAGATGTTTTAGTGTTAAAGTGGACATTGACAAAAAAATGTGGCAAATCGTATTGAACGTGGAAGTAAAAATGAGTTTTATTCATGTTATGTAATAACTATTTTATTATAATATTAATAACCACATTATTATACATTTGTATGCAGTAGTAGACGTAAATGCAAATAAACACAGTATTTCTGACGCAACTGGCACAAAATATCATTCACACATGTCAGTGTATGTAAAAGAATTCTTCCAATCAAACAGCATGCGAAAAACAGAAAAGGCTGGACATGCCCGCACTGTGATGCTGCTCTGAATGGAGGTTGTGCAACGGAGTGATTGACACTTAAACAAACACCATAGTGTGCAGCTGGTGAGTAAAAAATCCTGGTTCTTTCTAGCGCTTATATATCTGTGTGTGTTTGTGAGAGAGATAAAGAGAGAGAGACGTTTCTCTGGTAAAATACCAAGGCTACAGTTCACCTGCATCATGGTTCTCGGACACTCCTCTAAAGTGTGCTACATTTTTGTGTGTGTATGTGTGTTAGTACCAACACTGGTTCTGGGTTCTATTGCATGTATTTCTGCAGCCGGCTGATTGGCAGGTGATGCCGACACTGAGAGGTGGAGGTGGAGAATGATTCAGAGGGTTGCAGTAAACCGACACTCCAGCTGAAGGCCCTGTACTCTGATTATGCCCAGCCTGCCTGGAGACTAACACTGTAGAGGGGTAGGACTGCAACTGTGGGGCCATCTTGGAAAGAGAAATAAGACATATGAATAGCACGTGTAAGTTATAGTGTAATATCAGGTGTTTCAGCTGTAGTTTCACTCCAGCCTGATGTTCACATGCTAACCTGATAGGATGATGTGGAAGGGTAGGAGCCCATGATGCTCTTCGGTGTTTGTGGTAATACCTGAGCTCCCACCATGTTTGAGTAAGCTGCTTGTTGACTGCTTAAGTGAGTAGCGTATCCTATGAGAAGGCAAATGAGGTGGGGCAAAGTTTCAGTCAAGGCTGATTAAAGTCATTAAAGCAGTGGTTGTCTACTGCCCTCCTCTGGCAAGGGTTTCGCTTGCACTAAATTGTAGGTGTTAGAAAATTACCAAGGTCTTAATGAAAGTAGAAAATAAGCTGAGATAGACTGAAACAGTATGAGACAGGGAATTTGATTCAAAAAGCTTTAAACACAAAGTTACAAAAGACGAGTTAGGAAACAAAATGCAGAGAGAGATTAACATTGTGGTTTATCTGACTGGCAAAAAGCACTGAGCTTAGATGCAAGTGTAAATCATAGCATGGCATAATAATTATACAGTTTCAGTAATACAGTTTCAGACTGCTTTAAAGAAAAATCATTTCATTTCAGAGTTGTAGAATTGCTTATTGCTGTGTATATTGCTGCGTATGTACATTTGAAAATTACTAGAACTACTGATCAGTAGTGCTCTGATGTTTTGTTTATCTTTAACAGAAAAGAATCACAAGATTTTTTGATCAACAAGAAAATCTAAATAATAAAAAAAAAGAGTAGTTATGATTATAACTGTGGTTATAGAACTAGCAAAATTATTAAGGACTCCTAATAATATCATGCAACCTTAAGAGAATGTAACTCTGTAACCTACTGTAACACAAACACATTTCCTACCTGTACCTGTCTGTGTGTTGTAACTGGCTGGTCCATACTGTTGAGATGTGTTGGCACACTGACCAGGATAACTATACATGGGGGTCTTGGAGAAAGAAGAATATACTTTAGATGACACTTGATATGCGTTGAACAGGCAATTTTTTTAAGGTGCACTTTGTTGTTGCTACACTCATTGGCCATGTTACGAGGTAAAGATGCTGTATATGACAACTTTGTAGATATTTTTGATTACTGATTGTAGATTAATAAAATACTATCTGTTGATATAATGTGTCAGATACTCTCTACCACCTGCACCACCACAGGAACACTATTGTCTACATATTATGTGGCTGGTGGTCCATTCTCAGCATTGTGACACTTGGTATTACACTGATGTAAATGCATCACTTATTGGTCACACACCTACCTTGTTTTACACCTTGTAGCTGTACAGCTAGAGGCTGTAGCTCATTTTTCATTGCACAACCTTCATTAGCTGGATATTTTTGACTGTTGGACTGTTTCTCAACCCAGGTGTGCTAACTAAGGCATTTAAAAACCTCAGCAGTACTTCTGCACCAGATACTCTCATACCACCGCTACACCTCCTAACATGTTATTATCATGTCAGTGTTGCCGAGACTGATCATCCACCCAAATGCTATTTGCTCAGTAGTGGCACATTTCCACTGTTGGCTGATTATAGGGGGGCTGACAAACAGCTTACAGTCAGTAACTATATAGCTATAGTGAACCTATATGATAGCTATACCTAATAACAAGGCCAACGAGTGTAGATACAAAATAGGCTGTCATTAAAATTAAAAAAAAAACAAAACAGGGAAATTCAGTGCATTTTAGCACCTGATTGCTCTGTTGGCCACAGGTTTGTGTGGGCGAGGCTGTAGGTATAGCCAGGGTCATTCCTGAGCTCATATAGCTATCTGCAGGGTAGGGCTGGGCATAATTCTGTTGGGGTTGTGTGTAGCCGTGTGTGGGCGGAGCTCCATGCAGATAGTAGGTGGACATGTCTGATGTTTCACCTAAAGACTGTTGGCTTAATGTCATGTGACTGAACTGAGATGAAAGGTCCTCCCTCTGTGGAGAGAACAACATCTTTTCTGTTCATTGTAAATATATCAGTGATGATAAAATAACAGAGTTCATAATACTCATTGCAAATACGTACAAATCTAGACACGACGGCTTAGGCACTTACACTCTGCTCTGGGGTGTGGAACTGTGAGGGAGAGACCGTTAACACTTGCTGTGGAGGAAGGTACGTCATAGAGGAGTACTGAACCTGTGGGACAGAGTGAGATGGAGTTTATGTTCAGGCAAATATAATTGTTTGATCCTTTTTGCTACTTCATTAAAAGGAAACATCATTTTCCTTAACACCAAGTCACAAGTGTCACAGGGAATGTTGAAAATCACTCAAACTGTTAATGATGAGGAAACATATAACTCCCAGGACCCACTAGTGGGTCCAGACTTATACTGTATATTCTTCACTATCATAACCACATACATTACTTATAAGTTCACTGTAGTTACTGAATTATATATATATATATATATATATATATATATATATATATATTTTAAGATGAATAGCTGAACAATAAGCAGAGATATTAAAACAACCCTGTAATCTGTTGAAGAGTTCAGGCAGTGAGACAGAAAGTACATAGTAGATGTCATTTTTTTTTTTTTTTTTTTTAAATCAATAAATCTATTAAATATAACAGTTAGTTGATATGAAGTATAACAGCACGGGTACATTTCACTGTTTGTGTCACTCCGCTTGTCTGTGTACGTGACCTAAAATTCCAATGTTAGCAATAGTTAGTTACAGTAAAACTGTTACTACACTTACTACAGTGTGCATTGCATGGCAACACGCAACACTATATCCATCTGTGGCTTCTCTGGGAACTATTTTTTCATTGAAAATAAACTAAATATTTGCCCATATTGTGTCTGAAATGTCAGTTACTCAATTTAAACGTTTTGTTGTGTAAAAGCAATATCACTGTCACATCACAGCGCTCCACTCACTCCATATCCCAACAACCTCCAAATATGGCCGCCTTGAACTACACTCCCCAGAATGCAGACACTCTCACATGCTCTCAATTACCAAGCTTCTGAGTGAACACACCTGCATCCAATCAGCCACACACACACACAGGACCCTCTAAATAGAGACTCATGTTTTGCGAAGTATACACTCAGCATTGTCTGGTATACCTGACTATAGCGAGCCTTTTTGAGCCTGTTTTGGCTCTCTGAATTTCACCGTACTGTTTCAGGTTTTTTGCCTTTGTCCTGTCTGGTTTATTCTGTTTGCTGATCGAATGTGGTCCATTCTTAAGGCTGTTGGTTTACTGAAAGAGCTGCTTAAGTTCCAGCAATGCAAATCCCAGGAGATCAGCATTTTGTGAAATAGTCAAACCAGCACATTACAGTTAAAGTCACTGAAATCACATTTTTCCCCATTCTGATTTTTGATGTAAACATTAACTGAAGCTCTTGACCTGTATCTGCATAATTTTATGTATTGCGCTGCTGCAATATGATTGGCTGATTAGATAAGTGCATGAGTGAGCATGTGCATAGGTGTTCCTAATAAAGTGGCTGGTGAGTGTATATGGTATATTAATGAGCACTATGACTTTGGCAAGCTCTTTCTACCTGTGGAAGAGAATGGCTCATCACTGGTTGCTGCTGTGGCTGGGGAGGGGGCGGGGCCTGTGGCTGCATTGTGTTTAGCTGATTGCTCAGTGGCTGTTGGCTCACTGGTGGATTGTAAACAGCTGGAGTTCCATCGGGATTCAAATATGGCTGTCCTAAAACATGAGGCACATGCTCAGTCTTTCAGCATCATTGACATGTATGTTTTAGCATGTGCATAGTGTATGTCTGTATACCTGTGTTTGGGTTGAGCAGGATAGTCCCAGGAAGTATGGAGGACTCTGCTGGCACCATAACATAGGCAGAACTGTTACTGGCTACAGGTTCTGTCACTGGAACAATAAAAAAAAAAAAAAAGGAAATAATAAATAATAGGTTTCATTATAATACTATTATTATATGTTGAATTAGTTCCTGTAAAATTGGGGCACACTGTGGATAAAGTATTTCTTGTACCTGGCTTGCAGAGTTTGGGATTGTTGTCTGAGTGTGTGTGTGTGGGTTTAGAGCTCCAGGTGGAGCTGTCTGAGTCAGTGCTGCTCCAGGGTCGAGGGTCATTCCAGTGACAATCCAGCTCAAAGCTGCTCTGTCTGCTGCCTGACAGCCGGCCTGAACCATCCCTGGTACCCCTGCAGGTACAGATACAAGCTATGCGACTCTCTTAGATACATCACTTTCGAGTCAATAAAACTAATATTGCATAGAATACACACAAATTCTGCATCTCAATTCGCCTACTTATACTATTCAGTAAAAGTATGTACTCTTTGTGTGAAGAAGTGTGTAGCAAAAGAGTATGCAAGTACTGTGATATACTAACACGTCATGTAACGGAAGAGAACGTTGTTGCCTAGTTACGCACACTTTTCAGCCTTTCTACAGTCATTAATCCTTATAATGAATTTATATTATAAACTCGATAAAACTCCTCCTCCTCCTCCTCGCAAGGAGTTGTGAGCAATATTAGCTGAAAAAGTGTACACGGATCCACACTTCGAAAATCTACCAATTAACCTAATTAGTTACAAAATGTTCCTCCAGCTCTTTCTTTTTAGTAACACTTATTAGTAACAACCCGTCCCAACTATTTTGAGACGTGTTGCGGCCATCAAATAAAGAATGGCCTCATTTTTTCCTTAAAATGTTACATTTACTTGGTTTAAACATTTGATATGTTTTCTATGTTCTATTGTGAATAACATATGGGTTTATGAGACTTGCAAATCACTGTATTCTGTTTTTATTTACATTTTACACAGTGTCCCAACTTTTTTGGAATTGGGGTTGTAGACCATCCGGGTACCTTTGGGATACTCATTTGAACATACTACGATTTGGGACACACTAATTCTAATCTCGGATACTATTTAGGACGGATTGTAGGCGACTTGAGACGCAGTAAAATTTGGATTCAGATAGACTTTTGACTGATATCATTACTAGGCCATTGAGCCCAGCGTGCAACAACCTGATAATCTCACAGATCCTCTGCCAGATGTTTAATTTACAAGACTTGCCCCCAACTGTTGGAAACAAAACTCTTGAATAACTTAAAGACAGAGGCTGTAAACCTCAGAAACTAAAAAACAAAACAAAAATAAAACCCTCATCTTTACAGTGTTTGTTTTCCTGTCATGAGAACAGTAGTTTGTACACATGGAGGCATGGATAGACAATGACTTTGTAACTGACAGAATTCTTACAGACTAATATTGATGCTGATAATGTAAAAATGAAAAGGTGAATAATGCCATTTCCTCAATGAAAATTTGGACATGAATTCATATAGTGTATAGACATCAAGAATTATTCATTCGTTCCTCTTGAACTGCTCTAGTCTCGTCAGAGTTGTGGTGGATCTGTTCCAGGAAAAATGGGAGCAAAGCAGGAATACACTCTGGATGGAATGTCAGTCCATGGCAGGGCACCATGCACACGCACACATTCACATACATATTCACACATAGGGCAATTTAGTACCTTGTATATATTTGGGGAGGTGGGTGGAAACCAGATAACCATATGTGAAATAAATGTTCTCTCTTCGGGTCCTGATTAAGGGGTCCTGTGTGCGTGTGTGTGTGTGTGTGTGTGTGTTGTTGTTTTTTTGAAGAAGAAGCGACAGGATCACCCAGCCCTAATATGAAGTGAGCTGAAATATATTTCATGTAATGCCATTACATGTCCTTAAATATCTTACACCAGGAAGTGTGGACTTCAAAATGTCACGCATCAATTCAAAGGACTTTTATGTCTCTCACACTAACCTAAAGAGCTGTCTCCTCTGTTGCGTCTCACTGTACATATTACAGCAGTCCTCTGGACCTCTGCAGACATTGGACGAAAGAGAAAGAGAGCAGGAGAGAGTGAGAGTGTAACATGAGATATCCGTGCTTTGACTGTGACACGGTTGCAGGGTTTCATCTAACACTTCACCTCCTTGTTAATAATAAAGTTCCTGTTAATAATGGAACAAACATTTCATGGAATGACGGCACAGCGTGTACACTTTATCTTCCAAATAGGAACGTGATGACTGCAGCAAACATTTATAGAGGATACCAAATGATATTTACCTGGTCTCAATGTAAACACTCTGAGCAGGACAGGATGACTAAAATGGAGAGAGGATATTTTAAGTATGGTGTGTACTTTGAAGTTTGAGTGTATTTGACATTTATGTTCACTCACATCCTGAGAGAAGATTCGCTCTCTGGCTTTCTGATACTCTTCTTCTCTCTCCTCGAAAGACTTGCTCTTCATTTGCTCCTTCAGCCGTGGCACCCTCAGCTACAAAATACACCAAAATACAACCATCAGAGTCGATAACGAGTGACACACTGAGCTGACTGTTGGCCGTGGGATGCCTTTGAGTGTTGGTGGCCAAATGTTGCCCATAGTTTGACACATTACCGCTAGTCAGCTTAAGTGTGTTGAATCTGTCAGAGGCTGGCAGGAGAGATAACCTTCTAATTGGCTTCTTAGTCAAAAACATCAGGAGAAGAGAAACCGAATCGGCCAAAGCAAACAACGTTAACTATCAGCTTATTTGCTGTAGCTTTTGTCATATCACAGCAAACCAGTGACTACATTTCCCATCCTGCATTGCGGCCTACAAACATGACCGCCATGGACTACACTTCCCATACACACACGTTCACCTTCTCGGGAATTCTAATGACACACACCTGTTGCCAATCTCACACTCACTCTTTGAACACCATGACTTTGCGAAGTATTGAGTGTTATCACCATACCAAGCGTTCGTACCCTGTTGCTCGTTTTGATTCATGTACTTTGATCTTGTTTCTAGTTTCTCCTTCTCGATTCTTGTCTCGCCTCGTTTATGCCTGTTTGCAGATTGCCTGACCCATTGCCTGTTTTTGACCACGCTCTAGTCTCATAATTTGATTTGTCTGCCTGCCTCTCTCAAATGAAAGTCTTTAACTGCATTTGCATCCGTCCTAACCTCCATTACGTGGATTACATGACAGCTATGACTTTTGTTTTTTTGCAGCAGCACAGTGTTTCATTTCCGAGCAGATATCTAAACAGATTCACAATGCCCTGAATAATTGCTTATTTGTTTGGTTCTGTTGCTAATCATGCACTACCACAATAAGTAAAAAATAGTCAATTATTATTATTATAGGTTATGTTATACTCTTATATAAAAAAGCCTTCATCTAGAATCCTAAGGTTTTCTTCATATTGTCTCTCTGGGGGAAATTTAACAGGTTCCAAATAGAAACTTTTTACACACTATTTAGTAAAGTGCTACGTGGTTTGAAATACACACCTTTTCTGTGATGCTGGGTCTTACAACTGCCACCTCCTGGTATTATATGTTATTATACCACAGTACTGTAAAATTATCGATTGTGATTGGTCAGAAGGTGTTAATTAATTTTCCATTAAAGCAGCTCTGAGAGGCAAAAGGCTTTTACTGGTTACAATACATTCTTTATGGTGGCTATCATGTTCGCTTTGCACCTCCGGGGTTGGGGGTTTGAATCCCTGTGTGCGTGGAGTTTGCATGTTCTCCCCATGCTTCGGAGATTTCCTCCAGGTACTCCGGTTTCCTACCCTAGTCCAAAGACATGCGTTGTAGGCTGACTGGCATTTCCAAATTGTCCATAGTGTGTGAATGTGTGTGATTGTGCCCTGCGATGGGTTGGAACCCCGCCTTGTGCCCCAAGTTCCCTGATATAGGCTCCCCTGGGACCCTGTGTATGATAAGCCACATGGAGAATGGATTGATGGAACAACTCATTCACAGGGACTTCTACAGGAGACTCTTAATGCAATCTAAACCTAATAATAAATGGATTTAAAAAGGTGTGATAGTTAACACAGAAAATCATATAATCATTGATATGGTGAAATTTATGAAAGGACGTTCCAGAAACAGTAGGTTTTTCTGCCACAGTAGAGTCTTCAAGACAGGTTGCTATAATGTTTTTCATGGACGTTCACAATGATAAAAGTAAATCTAAACTGATAAGAGTATGAAGCACCATTCTTTAACAAAAGGATAAGAGGAATAAAATATCATCAGCTTCGAAATGGCGCATCACAACACACCACCATTTATTATTTTAACAGCAGTATAACAGCACTCTTTATTCCTTACTTATTTCCTTTCACACAGGATTTGCACATCAGCAAACAATTATTGGCTTTGTGTTGTGTTCAAGTGCAACTTTTCACAGAAGATGGAAGGGAACAGTCGGCCTGGTGCGAGGCTCTTCTACATCTGCATGGGGCTCTCACGAAACGTTTGTGATCTTTTAGATAAAGAATACGTGTGTGTGTGTGTGTGTGTGTGTGTGTGTGTACCTGACTGTCCTCCTTCTCCTGGCTGTTGTCTCTCTTTAGTATTGACCTTTTTTCTTCAGTTCTCTCCTCCTGGACATGTTCAGCAAACCGTTGCTCTGGTCTGAAAAAAACAACAACAACAAAACAAAACACATCAATATATTAATTATATTCACTCACATTTACACTAAAATAAACTGCCAAACACGTCTGGTAAACACACATCCTGGAGTTGCTGGCTTTGTTGATAATGACAGCTTTTCCACTGTGATCCACATTGTGTTCTAGTCCAAAATACGCCGCAACTCTGTGAACCAGCATCCTGTGATAGGATGACATCTGAGGAAACTTCTTATAAGAGCTGCAATAGAAGAGCAGGACATGCATTTTAATATGAATATGTTTAATGTATTAAATAGTAGAAAGCTGGCATCGTCTTACTAGTTGTCTGTCATAAAGTCTGTCATGTCTTGCTCCAGTTTCAGTAGCATCAATCTGTCCCTGCAAGCCAGATCCAAATTATATGATAAGGTATGTTAATAAGAACAAAATAAAAAGAGAAAGAAAATGGGGGACAGCCACAACTCTCTCTCTCTCACACACACAAACACACACACACACACGCACACACGCACACTACCTGGGACTGCTCTTTAGAGTAGTAATCAGAAACTCTTCCAGATCAATGCCTGTTGAGTCTGTGTACTCCAGACTTGATTCTGAAACACATTCAAATACAATTCATTTAAACTCATGTGACTGAAATCAGATCAACATAAATGATATGTTGTTCTCTCTCTCACACACACACACATACTCTATCACTCTCACTCTCACACACACTCTCTCTCTCACACACTCTCTCACTCTCACTCTCTCTCTCACACACTCTCTCTCTCACACACACACTCTCTCTCACTCTCTCTCACTCTCTCTCTCACACTCTCACTCTCTCTCACACTCTCTCTCTCATTCTCTCTCACTCTCTCTCTCATTCTCTCTCACTCACTCACTCTCTCTCTCACTCTCTCTCACTCTCTCTCTGACATGTGCCTACACACAAACACACAAAAACACTCACACAAACACATGCTTTCAGACACACGCACACATAAATGACCTTTTGATAAGCTTGGTTTTTTCATGCTGTTGCCATCATTGCATTTCTCCTGCTGCTCTTCTACACACTCTGAAGTGTCGGCTGTCAGTGAACTTTCACCCTTAGACTCCTACAGGACACAACCACATACTCGGTGCTGTCACTCACTCTATCACGCTCCTCACACATAGCATCATAGCTGGCAGAAATTAAGACATTAGCTGGTCTGTTCACAGTTTGGTGTGGCACTCATCTTTAGCACTAGATGGCCTTTGTCAGCGCTAGTTGATCATGTTAAAGCAAATGTGATGTACCAGTGACCTACGATTAGATCATTGAAATACATTTACAGTGTAGTGTGAAGGATAATTAGGCAGTACTACGTAGTTATAGTGCTAAATGGAATATTAAAACACTATACCACTATAGATACTAATACTGGAAAGTTGTGTACTATTTTAACATACTGTTTAAAACTGTAGTATGTGGGACACTTCTGCAATATTGAGTCTTCTGGGTTATTTCCCTTTAAGCAAGCATAGAACGTGTAAGCATGTCAGCTGTCTGCTGTAGATTTTGTGGTTTGTCGGAGTACAACTTTTCACAGAAAACATGAATCAGTCATTCTTGGTATGTCAGGGATGTACACCTGCAAGACCCACTATCAACCTGAGAGCTAGACTAAACATGATGGAGATACTGTGTTTTTGCTCTTACCTTGCTGCTTGGTTCAGTGGGTGAAGCATCATCACACACAGCTGCACTCCTGATTAGTTTCCCTTTGGCCTGAAGTAAAACGTACAATGATTAAACAGCACATAATATATACTTTTATTTACAAATCCACTTGCAGACATTCAAGACCATAACCTTCCATAATGCACATTACTTCTTTAGTTCTGTTCATAGGTTTAGATGTAAGCGCAATATTGGTAAAGCACTTGTTAAATTTTCTACATCGCTTTTCTTCATGTCAAATCCCAGAGACAATCTTGCATATTTTAATAGGCTTATTCAGTAAGTCAAAAGATCTATTAATTACCAAACTGCTGCTGGAACTGAGTCAACCATTAACCTATGCAGAGCTTTCTAAAGATCTCAACATTATCTAAGAGGGTCTCTCGAAATCCAAACACACCTGAGCCACATCACTGGGAGTTGCAAAGCCACACAGCTATATACTGTTCTGTAGTAATTATTTTGAGCAGTAATATAAGTGAAAAGAGTCTTGTTTATTGGATAGTTCACCTCTGTTACGGTATATCTAACAGCATTATTCTGTAAAATAAGGATGTTTTCACACTTGGTCCTTTTCAGGAGTCTGAGCATGGTTTGCTGGATTTTTGGCCCATGTGTGTACACTCCAAATGATCTCAGACCCTTTTAAAGCAAACTGAGCAGAGACCATATGGTTCACTAAAAACATGCATTGTGAACACTAATTGCTCTGGGCTCAATTGATTTTTCCATTCACAAATTCTCGTCCAGACTTCTGTAGAAATCGTGCTATTCAACATGGCTGCTTCTGCTGGATGTTAGGGACAGATGAGGAAATGGCTGCACTTCTTTAAATTTGGGAGGAGGACTGTATTAAAAAAAAAAACGTCAACCACCTACAGAAATTCAAGTCTTTGTTCAGTTTTGAGCAAAACTAAAAAACAGTGGATTTAACCGGACCGCCGTGCAATGCAGGGTTAAAGTGACAAAATTACAGCAGAAATATATGGCCATACAAGATAAACTGCAATCTAGTGGACAGTCAGCCGATGTTAAGTGGCCTCTCTATGATTTGTTAGACAAAATATTTGGTGCAAACCCCTGCGTGAACCCAATGTTTAGGATCAGCCATCTTGCACAATATTGCTGTACCCACAATGCACAGCACTGCAAGAGGGCTAGGACCCAAAAAAAGCAACAGTATGAACACAAAGAGGTCTGAGACCCCATTACTGCTTAAGCGGACCAAAAAAGGATCCAAGTCCTCTTTCAGGGACAGGGACAGTGTGAACGTGAAAAGAATTGGGTTATTTTTCACTTGGTTCTCCGCTTGGTCCACTTCAAGCGATCCGAGTTCGGTTCCTTTAAAGTGGACTCAAGTGTGAAAACACCCTATATCTACAGTATTATTCTTTAGCAAACGCTCAGTATGTAATCATTTTAAATGTAGAACATTTATATTGAAATATTGAATATTGAAAGGATTTTATTATAAATTTTATTAGTACACACACTGCTGGCCCACCTTATGATTTCTTTTAAGCTTCCCTTGGTATGCGTCTGTCTTCTGCTGTTTAGGAGAAGAGGAGAAGAATGAAATAATGTTTATAAGAAGAAAGGCAGTATAGAGGAGGAAGGGTAAAGCCACACTCTGAGACACAACATTGAAAAATTAGGACATAGCATGTCCTCATCACCTGCTCCTCCACTGAATGGCTGCCATGGCGATCCTCCTCCTTCGTTTCCACAGTGCAGCACGTAGGTGGAGTCCCCCTCTCCGTGATGGACTCTGGGAGTACCTTTTTCTCTTCAGTTTCTACATCACACATCTTGACACTTAAAGGCTCACAAGTTGAAAAAGCTACCAGTCATTTATCCCATAACTGACAGTGGAACTTGAACATATCGGCTGTTTGCTTTCCAGAATCAAGAGATAAATTAATGGATTTCCTTTCTTCCTTTCTTCGATGGAGCTGTGTGAAAAAGACATCTGGGATAGTGTGGTGCTTTGAAATAAAAAGACATCCAGAACAAACAGAGACTCAAACAGAGAGAGAGATATCAGTTCAAATATTATATTATGACAATCGGCTTACGTCATGCAAGAGATTCATTATTATAAATCAGTGTGATGGTAGATGGCTGAAATTAACATACAGTGTAAGTGAGACTCAGGCTATGTGACAAACTACATATTTTCCTTCAAAACATTTCTTCACCATATGAAGCAACAACCAGTGCCATACTATTTTGACATACTATTTTCTTATTACTGTTTTGGGACTTTCCCACAGCATTGTACTGAGTTTGCTAGCAAAGTCAATATAAACTCAAAATGATTAGTGTAAAGAGCCTAAACAAATATACCATTCCTGCTGCAAAGCAACAAATAAATCCATTTGTTTCTCCAAGACATAACTCTACATAACCAGTGTCTAAAGATTTCAGTGATCTCTTTTCATATGTTCGTGTGAATGGCATCTTTATTTCAGTCCAGCATTGAGAACGTCAATCAGTCCCTCCAGGATTTTGTGATTGTAGAAATTAATGCAAAATCAAGTAAACTCTGCAATACTTGGAGGAGCTTGCAATTTTTCATAATTACTGCAACTTTTCTGCAGATTTAGACAACACCAGGCTTGGGGAGTAACGGAATACATGTAACTGCGTTACGTAATCAGCATACAAAAACTGGTAACTGTAATCCGGTACAGTTACATCAAAAAGCAAAGTAATCAGATTACAGGTACATTTTGTAAAAAATGGGAATAATATCAGGATTACAATTTTTTTTTTTTCATTTAAAACCAAATAAATTAATCTTTTGATTTAACACAATATAGACAGCTGCTTTATTATAGTTCTGGTATAGTTCTCTCTCGCCAGTTGTGGCTCACAACAACCTCCTGGTGCATGCGCAAATAAATTTTGTGCAAAGTTAATTTGGTAGAAATGAACACAAATTGTTCTCTGAAATGATTTTGTTAGGGTGACCACGCGTCCTCTTTTCCCCGGACACGCCCTCTTTTCCCCCAGACACGCCCGCTTTTTCCCCAGACACGTTCTCTTTTCCCCGGACACGCCCTCTTTTCCCCAGACACGCCCTCTTTTCCCCAGACACGCCCTCTTTCCCCCCGGACACGTCCTCTTTTTCGGACATTAAAAAAGCGTCAGGCCGGGATTTCTAAATTTGAGAAAATGTCTGGGATTCGGCTTTAGTTTCATTATGATGTGTTTATGGTCTAATACTGCATTATGTGCGTGCATGTTTGCATTGCTTTAACCCCTCTCTGTAATTTCTGCCTTCTCACTCACCAATTGGTTGATTATAAAAGGCTTGCAGCAACTATTGGCCAAATTCCTGCCTCTCATTATCCTACTCTCAGTGAATGTGAAGGTTAAGTCCTGTTGTGTACGGAGTCAAACAGTTGCTTGACAATAACAGCAAATGACAGCTGTCCTGAGTCGAAACAATGCCCATGCCCACATAAGGTCTTTTTTAATTTCATGTTATCACATTTCTTCGTATTACAGCGCCAATCAAATGTGTAAATGATGGCAGATTTTTTAATATTTTATTTTATTCCATGGTCATTTAAAAGAATGTAGGAATTTATATATATTTATCTGATGCTAATAGAGTGTCTTTTTCAGTGTGTTAAAGTCTGCATTTATAGTAACACTGTTTTGAATGCTATTAAAACACGAAAAAAAGGTGTCCACATTTTGGACAACCAGAACATGGTCACACTAACTTATGTGATGTAATGTTACCCTCATCAGTGACAGTGATCTTTTATTTATTCATTTATTTATTTATTTTATTAAAACAATTCCAAACATTGAACATGTTTTTAAGCTTTAAAATAAGCTCTAAATGAAAGTATTTTAGATCATACTGCTTTTCTCTTGACTTTATTTACATATGTGACCTTGAAGTAATCCAAAAATAATCAGATTACATTACTTTCATATTGTGAGATCTGGATTACGTTACTGATTAAATATTTTAATTAATATTTTAAGTAATTTGTAACTGTAACGGAGTACATTTGTAAAGTAACCTTCTCAACCCTGGCCAAGACGCGTCATGTGACGTCACAATGCACATTCAGCCAAAACCCTCTTCTATTCACATGCGTCGATCATGAGTGCAGCTAAAAAGTCTAATTTACCAACAAACATCACTGCGGAAGACCGTGCAAAACTATTTCATGCAATTGCAATTTTGGCAATTCAAGTAGTCTTCTGCGAAAAAAAAGCACAAAAATTTCCACAAATTGCATCGCAAATTTTGAAAAAGCCGCAGCAAAATCACGTATTTTTGGCCGCAACAATAAGAAAAAACTCTGAAAAAAAAAATCCTGTACCGATGGTCAATACATTAAATAATGAATCAGTGTTTTTTTGCTCTGGTACTGAACAACAGGTTACAAAGCTTGAATGATTTCAAATGAGACATCTGAAATCTGACATATGAAGACGCTTCCCTCACACCGAAAAGTTTTGTTCCATTTCTTCTTCATATTTTTAGTTAGACCAGCTGCATTTTGGAACTTCTCTGCCCTTTTGACATGAATCATCATTCTATTTTCTTGTCTCTAATTTGGCTTAACTGCTTCTTGTACAGTGAACACTCCTCGAGATTCAGAATGTTCCGTGGTTTGACCTAATACTTGAAATGAGTCATCTCACAAATATTATTAAGCTGCATATTAGGTTTTTTTTTTTATTATTTAAAAACCTCAGACGCACATATGAGCACTTTGACGTCACCTAACATGGGACTGCTAGGAAGTCATATGGAGACTGAATCTGACCTCCACTGTTATGTCTCTGATATCTCACAACACGCACATACCCACACCACCTCCATACTCTCTCTCTCTCTCTCTCTCTCTCTCTCTCTCACTCACTCTACCTCTCTCTCTCTCTCTCTCTTTCTCTCTCTCTCTCTCGGAAGTCAACAGGTGCCACAGCCAGTAAAATTCTATGTGTGCTGCGGAGAGATCTTGTGAAAGATATGATACACCAGTCAACTGTGTGATCAGGAAAAGGGAAGCGAATGGTAAGCGCGCGCACTGACACGTTATAACGGTGTGTTTGAAGTGAAGCCCGGTGTAAGGGTGTAGGGATGTGTGTGTGTGTGTGTGTGTTTGTGTGCGTGTGTGTGTGTGTGTGGGGGGGGGGTTGCATTCTGGATTATGGCCGGCGCGTGCTATATTTATATGGCCGTGACGCACACCGAGCCGAGCAGCTGCATTCTGTAAAAAGCAACCCAAAGACCCTGTTTAACATGGACACAAGACAACCCTGTCCCCAGTGAAGAACTTCACTGACTTTAAAGACTACTAACAAATAACTGGACCTACAAATAGTCTAAAAAGATTAACTACTAAAAGGGTAACCGATAACAGCCCACGTGACCACTTCACTTACTGTACATCAGTTCATCAACACATTACCCAACAAATCTGAACCTTGTTCAAATCTAAACCTTCATTTAGCATGAAAAACAAACGAACAAAAAGACTCCATGATCACAGTCCAACCCTGCTGAAAAAAACAATAGAAACCATCACACGTTCCAATGGTTTCCACTACAACTACCATTACAAACCATCAGCTAACCATTAAAACTATTACCTGGTCCTTAATGGTATCCACTAGACATAACATGCTACCAATAGAAGGCAACAAATTACCAATAGAGACCAACAGGGACCATTACAGTTTCCTTTAAAACCAACACCATTCCCATTATAACCATTAAAACTATTACACATTACATGTTTCCACTGGGTTTTTTCCAGCAGGGAAATACTGAAATATTTATCATATTAACCATTTACTTTGTCCGCCCACAGAACCAAAAGCATCTACATCCTGTTAAAATGGTGCATATTAGCAGCAGGTCTTGTAGTTGTAGCCTATTAAAATCGCAATAAGATGTAAATCGACATTAGTTATGCTTGTACAGTATAATGTTGAGTATTAGATTAGATTAGGTGATGAGGGATTAGTAGACTGGCATCATTTTTAATGAATCTGTCCAGTGAATTTGGATTAGAACTGTTATAAATAAATGCCACGTTTCTTGATGTAGTTTGAACAGTCATCTGAATCCAATCCAATCAAAACATCCAGACTTTGCTTACCGTGGGATCCGTGAGGAGAGAGTCGGTAGAGAGTCCGTAGAGAGTCGAGTCAGGAGTCAGGAGTCAGCAGCACTGCAGGGCTGAGTGAGTTTACCGGGAATGAGCTCGAGGAACTGAGCTGCCTGAGTCTGTTCTGTTTGTGACAGCTTTTTTAAGCGCCCGAGCTTTCAACACGACCCAATAAACACACACACACACACACATACGCACGCACGCACGCACGCGCAATATAGCGAAACCATGCACAGTCGAATGCACCTGTCAGACAAAAGGAAACGGAAGAGTGAAAGAAATGAACAAACGAGTGCGCTAGCTGAACACAAGGCTTGCCCGAGTGAACTGCACTGACACACACACACACACACACACACACAGTTCAGTGTTTGCTCTCAACACATCCGATGTAATCTATTATTAGATAATTTTACAGAAGTAAGTGTGTGTGTGTGTGTGTGTGTGGTGTTTGGGAACTAGTATAAGAAGGCAGAAGGCACCTCACACATATCTAAGTGTTGCATGGAAAAGTATCAATTCAGCTCCAAACAAACTGCGAACGTCATCAAACACACTTGGCGGTAGCCAAAAAACCCCAAACACCTGTTAGATGAGGAGCTGTAAGAGCTGTATGCCTCTCAACCCCCCACTTTTCTTACACATCACGGAAACCCATCAGTGCACTTGCAGCATGCTCTGCTTCTTTCTTTTTTTGAAGCTGTGCAAAGAAGGACTGAAGTATGAAATCATTGAAGGGAAGATGTGATCATCAGAGTCTCAGAAGCTTCAAAAGGGCTAGAGATGCCACCACTTCTCTATTGCTCCCCTTTGTGTGTTTGTGTGAGAGAGAGTGAGAGAGAGAGAGAGAGCGCTACCAACATGCATCTAATGATACAGGCAAGGTCATAAGAGGTTTTCATTGCAGCATGTGCCATATTTCTTGTCAAACATGACAGCAGAACATGGCAGGATACCACAAAATGGACAGGGCTTGATCCAGGGCCCAGAACATACCAGGAGTCTGCAGCATGAGCCTAAAGAGACTGATGGAGTGTACCGTGGGGAAGGGCCTAGTGTAAGCTTCTCAGGAGCTTAGTACTTCCAGCCTCGCCCCTGCATGCCAGTACATTTCCCAAATGAAAATAAACATAAGCTCCTGGGTAAAAGGAAGATGTCTTCCTGGAGAATGGACAAGCACAGGTGTGACATGAGTCCACAATCTCTTCTCATCACTAGAACTGCTCTCAGATAGCAACATGCAGCACAGCAAGCATGTCCTTCGAGGTATGAATTCCTTCATGTGAGAACGGGGGACAAAAATAACAAAACCCCTAAAAATCTTAATAGTAACCTTTTAAGTTTCTTTATTATTTAGCAACTACAATAAACTAATAGAAATAGGTATATAGTTTTGTGTGAAGAATGGACAGACCCACATGGACAGACCCTCTCAACCTAATGTTAAAGCAAATAATCCATTCAACTATCGAGATCCATCGAATGTCAATACTGTCTAAATGTACGATTATACGTTTTAGTAATAATTATATGATTATAAGGTTGAGAAATACTTTAAAAATACTTGGAGTTACTTATAAATCATGCTGTTTAAAATGTAGGACTGCTGACACATGGCCAAAATATTAAAAGACTGTTGGCTTCATTTACTGTAAATGACCCCTGAGCTAGCATCCGCCTGGGAATAAAATGTCCAGACTAGCACATGCCCAACGTACACGCACACTCGCGCGCACACACACACACACACACACACACTGGCTTGTCTGTCAGAGTTTTTTTGTGTGTTATTTAACCACACACACACACGCACAGCTGGAGAATCACGGCTCCTCTGGTGACACTTTCCTGTACTGTGTATTGATGAGTCATCTGAGATATCACGGTTTCTAAAAGGTTAAGAGGTCACACTGGATAAAGATACATACAGTACAGAACTGACACCTCCACAACAATGTAGCACCTGCCTCTCGTTCTCCCTCCCACGCTCAAACATACACACACTGCATCCCTCAGTAAATCTCTCAGCAGATCCACAGAGAATTCCCACTCCAATGGTTACAGTAAGCACGGGGCGGGGTGGGGAAGACAGGTCATTTAAACACCTGTGCTTTTATTCCACTTTTGGTAACCGATACAGGGTTTTGGCGGTAGCCTTGTCACCAGGAAATAACTGGTGCTCTGATGTTCACTACTATGAAGGCAACAAAACAGACATGCAGAGAAGTTGCTGACGATGGAGCACTCAACAAATTTAGAACAGAGTCTGTCTATCCTCTAAATCAGAGTCGATTAACCACTGGGGATCATTGTTTGTTGGGTCGGGAGATCTTTTCTGTCACGATTGCTAATGACCAATTAGAACTGTATATTTACAATGTTTAGGGCAACAGTGACTGCTATGGTCGAATCGTGTTAATATCTCCAGGTTTACGCAAACGGCCGTAAGTAAAAGGCTGACGTCATTTATTAGCTGTCCAATCATAGACCACAATCAAGGTCTCTTTACGTAGCTGCTCTTACTTCTGCACTAACTCCATGCACCGTGCTAATCTGAACACAATTCACTGTCTGGAAAAATGCACAAAAAAAAAAAAACTAACAAAAAAACCCTCCTTTTTCCAAAAAAGAAAAGTATGTAGTCAATTCAGAACTCCTACTTTGAAGGCAGCAAAATGCGTTTGCAAGTACAACCAGGACTATATTAAGTACTGTTTTACTATTACAGTGGACGAAAAACCACAGTGTGTCAAGCATTATTAAATGACAGGTGGGCCATGTATGACTGCCATTCAAAAAAAAGGGTGTTGCAATGGGCAAAAGGTTGAGAACCCCTGCGCTAAATAATGCAGAGGACAGACAATGACAAATCATATTACAAAAACAGTTATTTGGAACAGGATGGCACAGTAGCCACATGGGTAACATTGCTGCCTTCCAGCTCTAGGGTCCTAGGGTGACTCTGTGGAGTTTCTGTGCACGTTCTCTCCACGTTTGCACGAGTTTTCTCTGGTTTTCCTCCCATCTCCCCCATAAAAAAAGCCATTAGGTGGACTGGCTAAAGTAAATTGTGTGTTGCCCTAAAGTGGACTGGTGTGCCATCCAGAGTGTATTCCCATTTAATGTTCCCAGGATAGGCTCCAGATCCTCCAAGACCCTGATCAGGAGAAAGTGGTTACTGAAAGTGAGCGAGTGATGGAGAAGGACCATTCTCTTGCAGTGCACCTGCTAATTTCTTTATTTAAGAAATCAATTTACATTCTCGTTTACATTTTACATTTGTAATTCTAATTTTAAATGATCTCCTGAGTCAGAGTTTTAGCAATGGCTGGCTCAGTTGGTGGAACAGGACTTTCCAAAGCTAACATCCAGCAACTCATCATTAGGCAGAATTAGGGTTACAGTTTATGTGACAAACAGTAAAATAACTGACTCATCAGAGTAAAATCACTTACCTAACTTCCTCTATAGCCTACCTACATATCCTGTGAAATGGGTGCTGGAATTTTAGCAAGGTGTGTTATGTGGATTCATGGGTGTGATGTTGTGAAGATTGGGTAAAGGGAATAACAAAGTGACTGGTCATTTTACACTACAAGATGAATGTTCAGTGTGTCACTGATCACTGCAACATATTCACACAAGCAAATGAGTGATGACAGGCACATGACAGGAATGTGGTGAAGGCTTGACATTTGTCCCAAATGTTCGCTTTTACATACTCATGCCCTTGAGGACATGTACACCTCATGCACTTCAGATACATCACCAAAGTGTGAAGATAATGAAGCATCACAACTCTTAGGGTGTCATTCCTTTGAGCAGATATTTTACTGACATGTTTTAATGGCCCAGTCTTTAAATGGGACTTCCATATTTAATTCTGAACTAATCTCCGGCCTTAAAATTCCATAAGAACTTGCCATACTCAATACAGTCTCACCCAATATGAATATGACAAAGCTTGGCTACAGCAACCTCATCTCTTCATGCATCTGTAATTTAATGCACTAGAGAGGGGGGGAGAAGAAAAAAAAAAAAGAAAAAAAAAAGAAAAAAAAAAAAAAAAAAAAAAAAAAGATATTTACATGTATTTTAAACCCACTCCCCGAAAAGCAGCCTTATTCCAGCATTGCTGTAATCCAACACACACAACTTTAATATAGTAGTGCAGAAAGAACAGCTACAAACATTGCTTTACCAGAATTAAACTTGCACAGAGAGAGAGAAAGTAAACTGTATTTTAGCATCAGACAGGCTTTAATTACATAATAACAAGAGAGAAACAAAAGGTTTCTTCAAAGAACAGGTACACGTCAGGTGTTATTCACTGTTTAGTTAAACTGTCCCATTCCCCAAATGCTGATTGTAGGATGAACAGAGAGAGGTACGGTTACATAATTATTATTATTTCTTCCCCTAATGATTATCTTCATCGTCTGGGTATGAAAACATCTACATAATGTGTTAGAGTATTTCTATTCAAGATTTGTTACAAAAATAAGGTATACACAGCAGCAGGCAGGCAGCCAGCAGCGTGACTTTGGGTATGATTAGGAGAACCAGAAAGCTCACAAACAGAGCACAGCATCATTCTGAACCTTAAAGGAGAGTGGGCATATGGGTTTAGAAGGGCAAATCCCATTGGTCCTTCTAGTGTTCTAATTTTTGCCCACAGGAAGTCAGGTGTTAAAAGACAGGGAGGAGGAGTGGAGAATGTTAGAGATTAAGTGTAAGAGGAAGGAGTGCTAGTATATCAGGAGCAGCATGGCTGTAGCTGGCTGTGTGGGCTCAGGGTAAATGTGCCTACTGCTGGGGGTAGTAGGGCTGTTGCTGGGGTGGTTGTTGAGGATACGGGTAAGGCTGCTGGACAGGAGCACCTCCAGGGTAACCAGCCTGCCCCTGAGTAGCATAGGGCATGTAGGGCATGCCATACCCATAGGGGTTATACCCCATCGGCATTTGATAAAACCTGAGGAAGAAAAACACAAATGCAGACAGAGCCATTGTAAGTTTTATGTACATGTACATCATCATCATCATCATCTCACATTATCCAAGTGTTATTAGGAATGATTAAGATTACCCCTGAACATTTTGAGCAGTACATTCAGAAGGCAGTTTGAAATAGTTGCTATGAGATTTTCTTCTACTTTTCAAAAGCTCCCTACTGACTTTCTCAAAACAAAACGTTTTTAAAATATATTTTCAAACTAAATATTTCATACATGTATGAACAGCTCCAGATGACTATTTTTTGTTGGAGTGATGAACTTTAAGTGTTAGCAGGCAACATGAATGAACCAAGGCCCAAACTGGTCATAGTTGGAAGTCATCATAACAGTCCGATTAATCAGCAAATAGGAACAAACAATGAGGCAAAAACACTGAACAAAAGCTGAGATACACCCCCCCCAAAAAAACAGTACAGTTCAACAGAAAAGTATCACATAACTATACTGGCTTGTCTGAGCATACTGACGAGATGTTCGCCAAAGACTTGCTGCTCATTTTGTTAAGGGCACAAACATGATATCCTACATCAAAAACATTAAGACAAGGTTACAGAAAGTTGTCCCCTTCCTGGGATTTTGAGTATTCCCTCATTTTCTATTTTTTAATGCATCCTATGCATATCAGTGTTTTAGAATAATGCAATTAACTAGCTAATTAGCTTTTAAGTTAAATTACACTTGTACTTTTAAGCCTAGTTAAGTAAAAAATTTCAGGGAACATGGGACTGGGCAAACACACTGGAGATCTTGATCACTAATTTGTTCATCACTAACATTACATTAGCTATTTAGCTAGCTTAGCACAGGTACAGTAGCTAAACGATTCGGAGTACCACATGATCATTAAAGTACTCCAGAACTATTCAAAACCCCCTGATTTATTGAGCATATTAATGATTAGAGTTATGAACAAACAAACAAACAAACAGAAAAAAGAGTGGATAGAGAAAGAGGTGGAGAGAGATCATATATACCCGGGATAGCCCTGATAAGAGGGGTAGGGTGGTCCTTGAGCCTGTGATGGTGCAATGGGTGGTGCCACAGGTGGGGGATTGGAGCTGAAAGAAGGCGGGACTTGGCTGTCAGGCACTGAGCTGGTGGTGCTGCTACTGGCGGCCTGTGTACTCAAGTTGGGTGGTGGTGGTCTTGCTGGAGGTTGGGATTTAGCTTGAGGCTGCACTGGCTTTAACGCACAAACAGAAACAAATCACATCATAACCAGAGAAAACAATTATTTGATTGGTTATCTGATTGGCTGACAGCTCTGATTGGAAACTCACAAACACGGTCCGGGGAGCA
The DNA here is from genome assembly GCA_024331685.1 of Stegophilus panzeri. Lineage (NCBI taxonomy): Eukaryota > Metazoa > Chordata > Actinopteri > Siluriformes > Trichomycteridae > Stegophilus > Stegophilus panzeri. The sequence continues at coordinate 6,365,962 of JANDJT010000141.1, read as the reverse complement.
GGGGTGGGGCCTCCTGCAGCAGGGGCCGGGTTATTGGACTGGTAAGCTGGGACATTAAAGGAAGGAGCGCTTGGCTCACGAGCAATACTCTGCTGCAACTCCCTGTCAATAAAACATCAATTCATGAGAAATTTTACTCTTAATTAAAAAAACCTTTTATGCAAGAGAAAATCTGTGCCCCTGATTATTAGCCTTAATTGTGGGCAGTAATATAGTGCAGTAAAATTATGTTTGGCAGCCTGCTGGTTTTAGTTACGACTGGCAGAAATGCAGTGTTTATTAAAGTGCTTTTCTCTTCCCCATGTGCGGTCTCATTTCAGCACTTATGTTTAGGTAGCCTAATCCAATCACCTTTAATTTCTAACTAAATGAATCATATTTATACATTTTCCATATGCAGGGTATCAGCACTTCAAATTTAATACTTTTTAATACCATATTCAAGACATTTCCAAAAAAAATTTAAAAGACCTGCACGTCACTTCAATCATGCTACACGATACATCAGCTATAATGGGTTGTGTTCGTGCAAATACATCCATTTCTGGGTTTAAGTAAACTATAGCAGGGTAATCTTCTATAGAGGGATATGGGAGAACAGAGCAAATATCCTTTTTGTATTATCATTTGCTCAAACAGTGAAAGAAAAGAACTCCAGTATTTCCTTTCCATGACTTTCCAAGAGAGGAAAATATATAGAGAGATGGATTATGGCAGTAAGAAGAGAAAAAGATGTCACATTTACCATGACTCCCTCAGCAGCTGTATTAAAAATCCCCTTGCAGCATCCCTCTCAGTTGTTTTGTAATTTAATGCCAGAGTAAGGTAACAAATAAATAGTGTCATAATTGTACATAGTTTTTTGTAAAGAAGAAATAAATAAATATAT
>JANDJT010000141.1:6351168-6364973 GCA_024331685.1 Stegophilus panzeri | reverse complement strand
GCTATTTTGTCATATTAATATTGCACTGAATCATAATAATAATAATAATAATAATAATAATAATAATACATTTTTATTTGGGGTACAAATAGTAATAACAATAGTAATATATTTCTGACTTAATTCACTTTTATGTGTTCGACCTTGTGGCTTTTATTTTGTCCTCTGTTTAGTTGGCAACAGTTTTTTAAAATTCACTTCTCATTACCAATAAGGTGAAATGCTGTAATCCTCTGCCCACAAACATGTTTGAGATTACGCGAAGGTAAAATTGAACTGAATCCGTTGTGTGTTGTGTCTAAATGCAGGTTATAAGTGACTCAAACTCACAGCACAGACAGAGATGAAGTTCATGTGGAGCGGTGTTTACTGTGGACCGAGCCGTTCTAAAACACTGATGAGCCTCACACACACTGAGTGCAACACAGTCACATGGGTTTATCATCTCAAACAGCAACCAGCCAAAATAAAATCTAAATCTGCTTTACGGTGTCGGTGTTGCAATTTTAAGACCTTTGAAACATGAATTTAAGACATTTTAATGTTAATTAAGGCCTTATTTTTACATTAAAGAATTTTAGACTGGAATTTTAAGACTTTTTAAGGACCTGCGGACACCCTGTAAAGTAGCTAAATGTAATTTTTATTTTTTTACAGTGGGGAGAATTATTTAAAAAAAAAACCAAAAACATATGCCTAGTATCTTCAGCACCCCTGGTTAAATGATCTTTCAGACACAAGGGTACTTACTTGAGCAGCTCCTCCCTCTCAGTCTTGCGAGCAAAAACAATGTCACTGCACTTATTCTGGAATTTCAGCAGGATTTCAGTTAAATCATTGTAGAACTGTTTGGAATTGAGAAAGAGAGAAGAAGAAAAGAAGGTGTGTTAACAGGTTCAAAATCTGGGACTTGAAAATAGTGTAGCAAGATATTTCAGTTATCACTTAAAATAAACGCAAAGGTGAGGGATGCAATCAGTATTCATATATTCAGGTAGATGCCGGTATTCGAATACTGTAATAACTATTCAGGTAATTGTTGTGCTCTATATGATGTGCAAATATCTGTACTGACAATAATATAAACATGCATTACCACTAGCACAGTGATATCACTTCTTTAATCTGATTAGATCTTCACTACAGCTACAGCTTGGCTATTGGGCTGAGATTCTAAGTTGATCATCAGTAAAGGAGACATTCAATAAAGCTTTTGTAATGTGTAACATTTCTGTTTGTCAAAGACAAAAGTGTCTGCCATTTCAGACAGGAGGATAAATGATATTTGATTACTCTATATTAATGACAAATTCCCCCTCTCCTAGCAGTTAACTGAATATCTGTCCATTAACTAACCTGGCATGTGAGAAATCCTGCTTATAATGTCCTAGTGTAATGTGCATATTTAACATGTCATGAGAGTAACATTGTGCTTGTGTGTTACCTTAGTGCCCTCTTTGAGATTGGAGCTGATCTCAATGTAGCTATCATGAGCTGAGGCCAGTTTCTTCAACACATCATCCCTGTGGTTGGCCTCGGTGTTAGATTGCTTGAGTGCCGCAAACTCCTGATGAGATGTCTGAGATAAACAAGCAGAAATTAGCAATAAAAAAAGGCAATCCACCTAACTACAAGGTGGTGGGGTTAGATACATATACTATAATGTCCTGCACAGGATATGTGCTACTAGCTTGTTGGGCCCAGAATCCTGCTAAAATGCCTACCTGTACTTGGGCCAGTATGTCCTCCTGGGAGCGGAGGTTCTGCTGAACGCGCTGTGTGTATGTGCCGTAGCGAGTGTCCAGTTCTGCAGTGGAAAGGGCCTCCTCATTAATGGCTCCATCTTGAGCCAAGGCAGTGAGGAACTTTGTCATCATGTCAAAGGTCACTGCCTTTATCTCTCCTTCCAGAACCTCACGATCTCGTTTGATCTCATCAAGGTGGACTAACTGAGCCTTCAATACGTTTACAACCTAAATAGCAGAGAATGGGATCCTGTGTAAAAGTATCATCAACAAGCCACAACTAATGCTAATATTTTAGCATCTGTCAACAGTGTGTCTTTTACCTCGCTACCCTGAAGAGTCTTGGCAGGGTTGGCTGACGGAATAGCAGAGCACAACTCATTCTCTGGTTTGCACAGCAGAGCGATCATCTCACAGTGAGTGTTATAGCGCTCCTTTACCACCTGGTCAGCTTGCACAGCCTTATCCAATACGTTTCGGAAATTTCCACCTTCTACAATCAGAAACACACAGAGAAACAATTATACAAATTAATATTTTTATGAGGAGTATGAATATTAAATATTCATTTGTGTGTACAGTAAGCTGGACCAAGTTAACCTCGCGTCTTATTGTGTGTGTGTTTACCTGCTCTGAGGGGTTTGTATAGGTCTCCAGATGGAGTTCTGTTCCACCGCTGGTTGAATTTGGCTCTGAGCTCATTGTCAGTTGCCTCTTCATCATTCAAAATCTTAAGAGACTATAAAATCAAGACGGGAGAAAAAATAAATGACCATGAACTGATAATTATTGACATGTCGCATGCACAAAATGATATGAAAATGTAAAAAGGAGGAAAGAAAGAAAAACGAACCTCATCCAGTATTTCTCGGTTTCTCTGCAGCAGTTCTGGTAGATCTTTGATCAGCTGCTCAATGCTGTTCAGGCCTCCCTGTTGAATCACAGCACGACTCTTCTCCAGGATGGACTGCGGGACTGAATCTCCAGAAAGATCCTCTAGCGCTGCTGGCAGGTTTAGTGAAGCCAACACCCTGACAAATCAGACAGAGCTAATTCAGTCAGTAACAATAATCAAACAGTTATCCAAATACCAAATTTCAGTAGAACCCACAAAATAAATAAATCACTACCATTTTCATATTCACATCAACGTTAATATTCAATATATTTATGCTTAACTGGTTAACTGATATTTATCAGTTAGCCGATTCATAACACAGTATAGTATACAGGGTGTGGATAATGTACTGCTGTTACACAAAATCAATGACCAAATTCACAAATATGACAGTCCTGTGAAAACCACCTTCTCTTTATTTCTATTAAAAAGAACAGTATTTTTTATAAATACATTCTCTCTATCTATATCTCTCTCTCTCATATATATCAATTATTTTACATAACATACATTTACATTACATCTCAATTCAGTGAGAAAGTGACCTTGTTGCCTCTTCAGCTGCTTCTTGTCCACAATAATTTACAAAGGTCATACAAACTCACCCGTTACAGAGGTTGGTCGCCTCCCTCAGACTGCCCACAAGTCTGTTGACCACATCGGCCTTTCTGGAACTGGCTATGCTCAAAGACTGCTGCACCAACATAGGCACCATCTTCTCAAAAAGATCTGAAAAAATAAAATCAAACATGAACAATTTTTAATTAACTCATTAACACGTTCATTAAAACAAGGAATTTAAATACAGTGTAGCCTTTACAAGAGTAAAAAAAAGCTTAAATGATGAATAGAAATAATAAAGTGATAATTCCTTAGATTTATATAGTGCTTTTCTAGGCACTCAAAGCACTTTACATTGTATTTACATTGTCTCCTCAATCACCACCAGTGTGTAGTATCCACCTGGATGATGCGACGGCAGCCATAGTGCACCAGAACAGAGTACAGCGTACTGTAGCCAATTCAGTGATGGGGATTATTAGGGGGCCATAGATAAGGACCCATGGGGGAATTTCACCTGATCGTGGTAATCTTAGCAAAAAACAAGTGAGTTATGTTACTTTTAGTTTGTTTCTTGTGGGAGTGTAGTAACTGCTACCACTTAGAGGTGTGCATCAGCTTGCTGTCCGGATGAAAAATGGTTGTACCCAAATTGCATACAGTGCACCGTATAATTTATACATTATCACACATACACTAATCTTAATATGTTATAAATGCCAGTTAAATATGAAACTGCATTCTTTGTACCCTTTTGAATGAGAACTGAACGATCACTGGACAACAATAGGACTGGTTCCATTAGGTTATTGACAATAGCTTGGATTTGTTGCATTACAAAGGAGCTCAATTACATTGGGGGGAGAAAAAAAAAATATATATATATAGTCAGCTTGTTTCTGAATAGTGTGATGTAAGGTTAGGAAATAAATAATTGGGCAATCATTTACTCACCTGCGAACTTTTGGCTGAGCGGTACTTGAATGGCAGTTGCCTTGACGAGTGTTGCTTTGCCAATATGTTCCAGGTCTTTGACCTCAGGTACACGATCGTGGTAGATGAAGTCATTGTCTTTCTTAGCAGCTGTGAGAGCACGGCTGATCTTATCAGCGAGATCCTTAACGTTCACATATTCATCGTAGCGTGTGGCTACAGTCTTAACCAGCTCTGTTGCATGCTGCACAAATAAATAAATAAATAAATAAATAAATAAATAAATAAATTAGGCCAAGTTTAAAATCAAGACAGATACTATATTTTGATAAGCTAGCCCATGTAGCTGTCAATGCTTAACTTCCATTTCCCCCACAACACACACCTGAAGACGTGCAATCTCTTCGCCAAAACGTTTCTTCTGTTTGGCCAGAGCTGACTGATGGAGCTCGGCGGTGGCTTGCATCATGCAGTGCTTGGCAGCCAAGACTGGAAGCACTTCCTGGAAATAAAAATACTGACCAGGGAGAGGCAACCACAAACACCACAGCAACCACGAACAAACACCACGAGCATCCACAAACGAGCACAGACACACAGCACAGGGCGCAGAAAGAGAGAACAGAAAAGCAAATCAGCACGCAACCTTCAGCAAACATCAACCAAACCCTCACACAGCGCTCATGCAGCGTTCACACTCACAGATCAGTGGGAGGAAAGACAAAGGCAGAAACTAATATTCTTACACTGTGTGTGTGTATCTTATAGAACAACTAATGGCCATTAGAGACATTCACCCACTGTGGCTGCATGCATGGTGTGAGATATTTGAATGACATCTACATTATTGTGTTCACCATAACCCCTAGTGGTTAGATCTGGAATAGCAGATGACTGGGCATACCTTGGGCAGGTTCTCTTTGTACTGGCACTGCTTGAAAGCATCACCATAGAAGTCTGCAGTCTGATTGGCTAGCTTAGCAATGATGCCATCTTTCATCTTGTCTGTAGAGCAAGTCAAAGAAGCCAAATTAATGATAGACGCCAGATACTACACCTATAGATCAGTGTAACGTTAATTCACATATTTACCTAATTATAAGTGCATGTATTCTATAGGTTAACACAAGTTAAATGAAACAGCTCTTAAATCACAATGTAGGACACAGAAAAGCAGATACTGACATTTATTATACTGATTAATAAAATTTTTGCATTTAACAAGTACTCCATACACTCACCGCCGACTTTAATAGGAACACCTCTACACCTGCTCAGTCATGCAGTTTTCGAATCAGCAAATAATGTGGCACAATGCATAAAATCATGCAAATACAGGTCCTTCAGTTAATGTTCACATCAAACATCAGAATGGGGAAAAAAAACATGATCACTGTGACTTTAACCGTAGCATGGTTGTTGGTACCAGATGGGCTGGTTTGAGTATTTCAGAAACTGCATATTTATATGCACATTTTAGTATGCAAACAAAACAATGCCATAACCAATAAGAAAAAACAAACCATCTAGCAGATGATGACAGTGGCATTCAGTGAAGCAGAGAGTGGATTAGGAAGTCAGACAGTTTTTTTCTTTATTCTGAGGTTTGATACTTGACCAGTATCTGCATGATTTGCATTGCTCTGCTGCCGCATGATTGGCTGATTAAATAACTGCATGAATGTGCAGATGTTCCCAATAAAGTGGACGGTGGATGTCTGCATCACTATTTCTGGAAAAGCTAACACTTGCAAATGCTCGATTTGTCTTTGGACAGATTTGTTCACACACTTTTCACGATTTGTAAAATATACTTTCTAAAAAAACTCCTGCATATCTTCACCATTTCTTTAGAAGCAATAGAACTGGATCCCTGAATCTTTCGATTTCTGTTTGAGAGTCATTTTGCCATATTCAGCTGTGTACTTTTTTGTCTTGATAGTGAACTAAATTGTTTTGTATAATAACTGCCACAGCTTCTTTAAAATAAAAAAAAATAAAAAAAAAAGACAAGATTTCAAACTGTTTTCATTTATATCTTTGTAAGTAACTACACTGGCTACTATTGAAAAAAAGACATAGAATAAATGTTAGGTGTCAGTGCTGTTCATAAAATAATGTGTAACTGGTTATTATGGGATTTTCAGTCAAACGAATACAGCTTTACTATGTTCGGGTCATGAGTGTAGCCTATACGAGCAATATAAATGTTATTTTCCATAAGAACGCACCTTGAGTCTGAACCCTGTGAACTAGATCACTATTATCACAGCCTATGAACCAAAAACTGTAAGGTTGTATTTTTCTAGCTTTAAACCACCTTTAATATCTGTGTGTAAAATGGACATGTGTGATGTATTTCCCATACTGAGAGGTTACATCCCAGTTACACACCAGCGGTGGCTTTGATGACGAAGACCTCTTGTGCTTGGCTGAGCATGATCTGACTGAGCGTTCCCACTGTCTCTGGAGAAATATCCATAGTAGGCTCCCGATTAAGAGCAGACAGCACTGTGTCTTTTATGTGTGCAAATGCACCGCTCGCCAACTAAAAACAGAGGTGACAGTGTTACAGATACAAAAGACTTTTGTTCAAGTTTCACTTTAAATATTCAAGAAATGGATAATGGCTGATCTGCTGGCTTTGGGTCTAAACGGAAACACTCACCTGGTAAAACTTGGCAGCTGTCTTCAGTCCCTCGTCATTGTCCAGGTTCTGCTCTGAGGCGATCTGACTGGAGAGTGCCCCAATGTTAAACAACACACATGTTTTTTCATAGCCCACACTCGCCAACGCTAAAAAACACAAACCAAACTGGTCAAAATTGCACCGGAAGCACTTGTTCTGTAATTAAGGACAATATTTGTGTGTCACGGTGGTTACTATATTCATTTCTATTATTGCATTTGAGGCTGTATGAGACAGTAAGACTTACCAAGTTTAACTGAGCCTCCAAATAGAGATCCTTTATCAAAAGCATCTTTCCATGTGAACGTAAGACACAGCTGAAACACGAATTACACTCAGTGTATATGCAGTGTAAGTGTATGTGTAATTCATTTTAACATGCATGCGTTCGTGTAGACATGTATGTATAAAAGTTACCTCTGGGAAAGGAAATTTAGGCTCGACTGAACATAGCTGATCATAGTATCTGTAGAGAGGGGAGGGAGAAAAGAAGAAAAAAAAAAAAAGCATGAAATAAACCTAAACAATAAATATTCTTCTTAATGTTAGAATGGACGAATGATTATAGCTATCAATAATGTACAACTGCTTGGTCCCATTTATTCCAAATTCCAGTGTAGTTTATAAAATGGAACAGTAACTATTTTTAATCAAGACAACAAACTGCAACTTCAGAGGCTAAAATTGAGTCTGTGCGTTCCAAATCGCATACTTATGCACTATTCTACACCATTCTGTAGTATAAATGGTGCACGTAGTGTGTTCACTCTGAAAATACCAACAAGAAGAAGAAGTGCACTTCAAGTACTCGGATGAGGATTTATTCAACCAAAAAACCAAGTGTGGAATGTTGGAGACTTCATGCACTCAATGGTCGCAGCTTTGCTTACGTAGCGGAAGAGGGCGGGGCTACCAGGCGCTGACGCTGGCTCAAATTTGCTCAAAATAAATTTAAAAAAAAAAAAAAAAAAGGAGTGAAAACGTGAGTAAATACAAAATCCACACTAAATCAAGGAGTAATTACTACAGTTTGCCTTTGTGGGGCACTATGCTCCTTAAATGTTTACAATGCCAGCAGCCATAACCACAACCACAAATTACTATGTTGATTTTGGATCGTGCGAACAAAATTCACCTGTGAAGATGCAAATTACGCTTATTATTATTGTCAAAAAATGACATTGTTGCAAATAATTACGTACTTAAGAGAAACAAATTTGAGGCAAAAATCTACACCCATGTCTTCGATGTACTCTAATTTGCCTACATTAAATCGAACACGTTATCTGCCTGAGCTCAACTTGCTCCAGATGGCATGTGTTTATGCTAAGTTTACAAACTGACGGTCTGATCTTTTCCCTTCTTTCCCAATTTACTTTATAATGTTTCTACATAAAACTACTACACCACTGTAGTATATGCATAACAGTGCATTTTCATTCTCAATAGCACTATTCGGACGGGACTAGTTTTCTAAATGTAGTCTGAGTTACACTTCTTATCACCTGACATCTTCGATTCCATGTACCATGACGGGACTAACATCTCCGTGTTAATTACAGAGTTGCGAGTGTCTGTTTTGTACATCTGGGTGTTGCAGAAGATCACATGCCTAGGATGCAGGCATTGTGTGCATAAGTACTTTTAAATTTAAAAAGTAAAATTTCTTAATTTATTGTTTTATTTTAATTTCTTAAAATGTAGTTATTTAAAAAAAAAAAAAAAAAAAACACTTCACATGATTTTATAGAACTGGCTGCTTCTAATAATCACCTGACACTGATATTACAGTGGCCAGTCTTAACAATTACGTGATTTGGCTCTTCTTGTTGATTTTATTTTTTGTTTCTTCGCCAGGTAGCAAAAACATGTACATCCATACTGAACTGTACGCAGCAAGCAGAAAAACACAAGAGCTTCTACGGTAGTTCACGTTGGCCAAAACACATTATCTGCGATCACAAACATTCGCATTCGGACGGGATTAGCTTTCTCAGAGGATCACCGAGTTAGCTGAAAATCAGTAGGTAATTTGCTTGAGAATTTTTACAGTGGCTGTGTGAGAAAAACACAGACTTGGCAGATTCGAACGGGATTAAAATCATGAAGTACGTCTGTGAAACACAAATTTCTCTAGTCCCGTCCGAATAGTGCTAATAACACATCGAGGAAACCAGAAAAACACATGACTCTCTAAACGTAACTTGGGCTTAAACGATCAGCGACACAAAAGGCTGACGCGCCGGCTCATGTGACCGTGTGTCATTCGAAACCTTCTGATGTAATGTTAATAATGCATAAAAACAGTGATGTATGCCGATTCATTTGGTGAGGCATGCTGCCAAGCTTGTTGACAAGATAGGAAAATTCCCCGCTCTGCTGCTACATGACTCTGTGTTCTGGGTTTCCACTGAAGGACGTGTCCGAGAAACTCCTCCTAATATAAACATAATACACCCTTTTTTTGGTGCATGTGATAATACACCCATTATTAATCTCAGTCTAGAATGAGGGCAGCAAACGAAACGACCCGTCATTACAGTGACACGCAGCTTATTCACAGTCCGGATGGGAGAAAAGAGCTGGGAATGTAATGGTGTGCGGTGGATTTATTCAACTGCAGAAAATATAATGTATGCAGGGAAGAACAGGAAAGCAGTCAGACAAGTTGGGAATCATGATACACACATTTGTGATGAGTCACTGCAGTGTTTAGTGTTTTCACAGCAATATGGGCAGTCACAACAATGCACATACAGTGTCTCTGGAGTAACGTTACACTCTTATTATCCAAGTTTCAGACACTTTTACGGTTCTGAGTTTTAAATAACTTCTCTTTTATCCCCAGATTTCTATCACATTCAAATTAGCTAAAGCATAAAAGTCATAAGCACCAGACAGCAGCACCTGTGTTTTTTGTTTAACAAATTCGGATCTCATTTCCTATTTCCCCATCATGAAGCAATATTTAAATTACACCACATCTGAATTGTTACTAACATCCTACAAGTTCGGCTTAAATCACTACACCTTCTTCCTCTTTAAAACAAAGGTGTTGAAACCAAGCACGACACACCGCTGGGCAGAAACAACAGATATAAAGCTCAGTCTACGCCTAAAGAAACGCACGCTTTCTAATCAGCTAAGGTTTAATCAGACCTACTTATCTTCTTCAAGTCTATTCAAGACTAATGGCTTAACATGACATCATGCACCCTGGCAAAGAAAAACAGGAAGTTCTCCGAGTTTATTACTGGAGCTGTGTAGATCATTTCCCTGCCTAATAGTGGCGCTCTTCTACACCGCTACATTTTAATCATCATCATCATCATCATAATAATAATAATAATAATAATAATAATAATACTACAGCTGTTTTCACTGTCTCCAGCTTTCATGTATGAATTAAGCTTCAGCTTCACTTTAGGATTAACATCTGTACCCCGTGTTTATCTGGCTGTCTAAGCTAAACTCCTTAAAACCGAAATTCAGTACGTGGAGAAGTTATAATTATCCAGCAGGCGGATTTTTATAGCTAGTTGGCAATTAATCAAATAACGTTCTGCGCATGCGCGTCAGAAATAACGTTAAAATAACAGAAAGCGGGTATAACGTGTGTGATTTTAACAAACACACACACACATACACAATTCCCCTGATGCTAACTCGCTAACTCCCTGAGCGGATAACTGCGGCACTCAGGGTTTAGGTGTGGCGTTTACAAATGACAAGCCTTTTTTTCCTACTATAAAATTTGAGACGCTTTTAAAACCTCTATGCGTTAGGTTGTTTATGTAAATAAGCTAAGCGTTTGTGCCAAAACTTTTTTATTTTTTTTTAAATAAAGTTGTGTCAAAAACTCTTAGCCTACTTATCATTTCCGTAGTTAAGTGTCCAGCTGCACCGGACAGAACTTACCGATAGGTTATGCTAGCTTGCTAGTTAATTAGCTTTCATAGCTAGTTTAGCTTGCTAACTAGGCAGCTAGCACAACTGGCAAAACGTAAACGCATCACTGATACACAGAGACACGATTAATCGTTCATCACAGTACATATGTAACTTGTATGCAAATTTAGCTAGAAGTTTCTACTTACTATCTGACAAAGCGAACAAACACGATACCGAGCTAATAAGCTACTGGGCATATCCGTTTATCCGGATCATATTACTGTAGCTAACAGTAATGAGGGAAGGTAGAAAGGAGGTTAATTACCTCTTGGAGCTTTTGTATGTTGTATGTAGACACGGATAAATATGTAACTCAGCTATAGCTCGCTAGCATTAGAGCCACTCACCGTAGAAGGATCTCCAGCGAGCTCTCGTGTTTGTCCAGCGGCCTCCCCAACGCACTTTTGCGCAGTTTGTTTAACTCATCCACGGCGCGGAGATACTCTGTCTGCTCCTCACCCGCCGGATAAGCAGTCGTGATGAATTTCGACAGCGGTTTCACCAGGTCAACTTCTGAAGACTTCTTTAACGGGACAGAAATAAACGTCGCCATTTCGGCCCACAGGAATGCGCTTTATGGAGAACTGAGAGCAGCAGAGACACAAAAACACCACGGCGCTTTTACTTCCTGAATCTGCGCGAGCTGTCAGATGACGTCAGAAATGTTTTTACGTTTGCGTGGTTGTTATGGTGATCGTTAACCATGCGCAGCGTTTGCGCAGCCAAGGGAAACCAAGTGGTGGTGGTGTTGTTTTTTAAATTTGTCATTCCTCTATATAGCTTGTATACATCAGAACGAAATATGTCGTTTCTCCAGGACCATGGTGCATGGACCAGGCTTGTAAATGTAACAGCGTTACGTAATCAGCATACAAAAACTGGTAACTGTAATCCGGTACAGTTAAATCAACAAACAACGTAATCAGATTACAGGTACATTTTGTAAAAAAAAAATGGGAATACGATCGAGATTACATTTTTTTTTTTTTCATTTAAAACCAAATAAATTAATCTTTTGATATAACACAATATAGACAGCTGCTTTATTATAGTTCTGGTATAGTTCTCTCTCACCAGTTGTGGCTCACAACCTCCTGGTGCATGCGCAAATAAATTTTGCACAAAGTTTATTTGGTAGAAATGAACACAAATTGTTCTCTGAAATGATTTTGTTAGGGTGACCACGCGTCCTCTTTTCCCTGGACATGTCCTCTTTTTCAGACCTTATAAAAAAGCGTCAGGCCGGGATTTCTAAATTTGAGAAAATGTCCAGGATTCGGCTTTAGTTTCATTATGATGTGTTTATGGTCTAATACTGCATTATGTGCGTGCATGTTTGCATTGCTTTATCCCCTCTCTGTAATTTCGGCCTTCTCACTCACCAATTAGTTGATTATAAAAGGCTTGCAGCAACTATTGGCCAAATTCCTGCCTCTCATTATCCTACTCTCAGTGAATGTGAAGTCATCGAAACAATGCCCATGCCCACATAAGATCTTTTTAATTTCATGTTATCACATTTCTTCGTATTACATCGCCATTCAAATGTGTAAATGATGGCAGAAGGGGCAGATATTTTTTATATTTTATTTTACTCTATGGTCATTTAAAAGAATGTAGGAATTTATATATATTTATCTGATGCTAATAGTGTGTCTTTTTCAGTGTATTAAAGTCTGCATTTATAGTAACACTGTTTTGAACGCTATTAAAACACGAAAAAAAAGGTGTCCACATTTTGGAAAACCAGAACATGGTCACACTAACTTATGTGATGTAATGTTACCCTCATCAGATCACATTACTTTCATATTGTGATACCTGGATTACATTACTGATTACATTTTTATGAAGTAATTTGTAACTGTAATGGAATACATTATTAAAGTAACCCTCTCAACCCTGTGCAACACAGAACATTACGGAAGACAACAAAGTGCAAATACACAACAGTGTGAGACGAGTGCAGGACAATAAATACACAAACAGAACAACAGATACACAGGACAATAAATAGACAGAACATGGGCTGTAAACGGTAAATTATTTTGTAGTGTAGAAGCAATAAGTAAAAGTGACCGATGCGGCTTTGTAAGGTGCAGGTGTGCAATATTTTTGAGTCATACTGGGTTAGGTGTTTGTCTAGCGCAGGTGAGCGTTGTGAGGCAGCAGGATGTTGAGTAATCTGACTGCTTCAGGGAAGAAGAACCAAATGATGTAGAACCAAATCTGTCAGGATACAATATAATCAATACACACATATATATAATACATATAATCCCACCATCCCTCCATTTTCTGTACCTCTTATGCTACACAGGGTCGTGGGGAGCTTGGACCCTATCCCAGGGAATTTGGGGCACACACATTCATACACTACGGACAATTTGAAAATGGCAATCAGCCTACAAAGCATGTCTTTGGACTTGGGGAAGAAACTGGAGTACTCGGAGGAAACCCCTGAAGCATAGGGTTAACCTGCAAACTCCCCACACACAGGATGCGAGGCAAATGTGCTAACCACTAAACCACCGTGCCTCTCACAGTGTGTACATCTGCAGCCTAAATTCAAGCAAATGTGAATTCTACAGAATTCTACATTACTTCCAGAAGTAGTTTTATGACGGTGAAACTATCTCCCTTGCTTGTTCAGACCTTTGCATGGCAATAAAGTTATATAACTATTATCACAATTAACAGTGAAATTAAAAAACTCAATATGATAGGATAATATTTGGTTATAAATGCTAGTTCTGTATATAACTATGGTTCAGATAACCATCCAAGAATCATCTGGAATCATATGAAGCTAGATGTGCACATGCATTTCACATACCTTTAGCAAAACCACAAAGTGACCATATGACTCATTCCCAATATCTGCCATACACTGGTGTAGGGCTGCAAAATTAATCGGATATCGATCGCGATTACGATTTTGACTGCCCACAATTAAATGAACATGATCGACTGCGATATTGACGTTTAAAGTTCGTCCTCCGCTCATAGAAAACTCCGCTGTTTTCTC
>JANDJT010000141.1:6328069-6343341 GCA_024331685.1 Stegophilus panzeri | reverse complement strand
AATGACCATCAGTTGCACTGTCATTAGGAAACTTGCGTCTGGTACCATTGTATCATCGTCACTTTCACTAATGGCGGATTCAACATCTTCTGAGTCTATGCTGTCATCCAATGCAGCCCATTTTATAATTACTTGCGCCTCTGCTTTTGCAGAAAGTCTTTTGGACATTTTAATAAAAGTTATTTTAAAACCGATAAAGGAAAAACTAACTATAAATTCTGCTTTAGCAGCCAAAAAATAGTTCACTAAGCATCTGCGTCAAAATGGTGGATTTATACTGGCAATGCAGATGCCATCACTATAGAATACATATAAATATAGATGCAATATCACATTATTTATATGTAAGTTCATTTTTACAGCAGAATGACTTAAAATAACCTGTAGATAAAAAAAATATTAACAATATTACACTATTACCTAACATGAGTTACTACCGACCCAATCCATTTTTATATGAAATATTTAAATATCATAGAATGGGTGATAATTTTTGGATAATTTTTTTAAATGTTAAAGACATTGAATTTGAGGAATACATACAATGTTAGGACATATATTTGCCCCAATATTTTTTTAGAGGTGCTTAAATATGCTTCTGGGTCGCTAACGACCCATGTTAGGCATTTAAGGGTTAAAAGTTGAATATGAGCGTTCACAAACAAAGAGATTATGTAATCAATTTGGCAGTTATATAATGAAAAGTTGACCATCACATGATTCCAATGGTAAATAAATGGAAATGTGGAATGTAAAAAAGGCAGGGCCTTTATTATCAGCCCCAGAAGTGTGTATAAATGTGTGTGTATCACAGCATCAATTTGCATTTCATTGGGATTGATAAAGAATGTCATGCCTAGGGGTACGAATTGAGATACCCCTATAATAAACTTGGAACTTTGCTCTTTATATGGATACTCAGTGTCTTAATTTTTATTTTAAATTATTGACCGGCTACAATAAAGATAATTTAGATTGGATTGCTTTTTATCATGATAGTTGTTTAAACCAAAGTGAACTTAATAGGAGACGACCAAGGAGGACAAAATTGTTAAAAACAAATAAAAAAGCCAGACTGGAATTTGCCAAACTACATGTTGAGAAGCCACAAAACTTCTGAGAGAATGTCCTCATGTCCTATAAAACAAAAACTGAACTTTCTGGCAAGGCACATAAGCTCCATGTATACAGATGGAAAAATGAAGCATATGCAGAAAAAAAACACTGTCCCTACTGTGAAACATGTTATGTTCTGGAGCTGCTGTATCTGGCACAGGGTGTCTTGAATCTGTGCAGGGTACAGTGAATTATCAAGACTATCAAGGGATTCTAGAGAGAAATGTGCTGACCAGTATCATCAGAAAGCTTGGTCTCAGTCGCAGTTCATGGGTTTTGCAACAGATCCAATGATCCAAAACACACATCTAAAAACACCCAAGAATGGCTAAAAGAAAAACAGTGGACTGTTCTGAAGACAACTGGAGCAGTTTGCTCAAGAGAAGTAGAGCCAAAATACCTGCTGAGTGGTGCAGAAGACACAGACAGTAACAGGAATTGTTTGATTGCAGTGACTGCTTCAAAAGATTATGAAACAAAATATTAAGGGTACCATCCTTTCTGTCCAGGCCTGTTTCATGAGTTATTTTTATACTGAGTTATTATATAAAGCAAAGTCTGACTTTCAATTTATTGTCATAGATTTATTTATTTGATTTATTATTACTTTTGTCAGATTCAAGTTATTTCTGTGACCATTGTGGGATTTTCTTTCATTAAATGAAGGGTACCAACAATTTTGTCTACGTGTACATTTATCAGCAATTAAAAGTAGCCTAACAATTAAAAGTCCTGGATTTTCAAACACTTCTAAATGTTTTAAAAGCACCCTTTACTATTTCAGTTACTTTGTCATTTTTGTGGGATTTTATGATTAGACATTCTACATGATGAAACTATGAAAGACACCGCATCTCTCTGCAATCAGTTGTGATGTGTAATGGACCCTAGGAGGTCCGCTCAAAGTAACATGCTATGATTTGTGTCAGTTAAATGTTTAGTACACACCATGTATGGTTGTAGGACTGCTATGGTCTCCGTTCTTGCTGAGACAGCGTCTCTCCAGCAAAGGGCTCCCGCATGGAGACACGTCCTGACACACGTACAATGTAAGCCTAGGCATGACAGCTCTGTAAATAAAGACAAAGTCAAACAAATATTTATACCAAGCAGCATCAGGCAAATAACAGAAACTACTAATCTGAAGCCATTTACTTTGACTTTAGTGCATTATAGAGTCGGATTCCGTCGGCCGGCCCACAGATCTGCACCAAATCTTCTCTAGTCAACTTCAGCAGATCAGAACCTATCATGTACATACATCATGATCTTTATTGGAACACACATGACCTGATATCAACATTTTAACTGATAATGCAGGCAAACTAATGATACCTGAGAAATGTGTAAATAGCCGGCTATAGGAGTTAAACCTGTGTTTAAGAAGCCACTGTTGCACCTCCTTCATGGAAGCTGTAGAGCTTAAAGACTACAGGTACAAAACACATAAGACCCAAACCATTAATGCCACTAATAAATAAAAACTCTTCTGTTATGTAAGACAGTGGTATAACTGACCTCATTACAAATATGGCTGCTATCTCCTTGGTGTGTAGGTGAAGAGGATTCACTAAGAAAACACACACATGCTTGTTAGTATTGTATCATATAAAATACGTAATTTAAAATATGTAATTTACACAGACACAATACTACACTGTTCAGATATAAATTCTAAAATTGTGTTGACTTAATATTTGGATAGTGATGTTCAAGTTTTGTATAAGCTTACCTGTCAGGTACTGCATTGTTACTGCTGTAAGACTGTGTGTTGGAGGTAAAGGTTGGGGAAGCTGCTGTGTTTGGATTCACGTAAGAATTATCAGGCCAAGGAGAACACTACAGACAAAAGAACAAAGAAAAAGCAGCCATAAAAGCTATTAAATGCACACAGTGACAATGCGACCATTTATTATGAAGTGTTCATTTTGTGTTGAAAAATTCTATACCCAGGACCACCCTTTAGAAAAACAGATTTTACAGACCAACAATAAGTTCTTAGTCGTCTAGCGCTAATAAAGGCTAAAATGGTTTTTCTTTTCTTCCCCCCCCTCCAAATAATCAGCATTAATTATCATTAGCTCAAAAGGGAAAATATGCTCCCTTTGTGGGATGTGTCTGCCATATTTTCCTCATTTGTTCATACTTTTTTGATCAAAAGCTGGCATCTGTGTGGGAGGGATGACATTACTGTGTCTCCCATAGTAATGTAATGTAATGTATGCGTGTGTGTGTGTGTGTGTGTGTGTGTGTGTGTGCGCGCGCGTTTGTTTACACTGCCTCTCTTGCTCTTGGCTGTTGAGTCTCCACAATCTGCAGGGAGCGTGCGCTTACTCGACTTCTTCAGCTCGTGCTCCACAGCCTCCTCTATCACCGGCTCCAGACGAGTCTACATACACACACAAGCTGCAGTGTAAGTATCATTTCAAACCTTGGACACCTTATCATTGGACAGCTTTTTGGTTGTCTAAGAATGTAGATGAGGGTTAAGAGTATCATGGACTATAAATAAATTATAAATTTAAACTGTAGTTGTTGAAAGATGATCATTTCTTTGGTCAAATGCGTCAACATAAAAAAACAAAACAAAAACAAAAACAAAAAAAAAAACAAAAAAAAAAAAAACACACCACATTAAAAGAAGCAGTCCCTCCAGGAATTTGCAATCACGGAAACGAACGCAAAATCAAGCAAACTCCACAACGTTCACAGGAGCTTGCAATTTTTCCAAAATGACCGCAGATTTTCCGCAGGTTTGGGCCATGACCCGTCATGTGAAGTCATCACAACACGCATTCAGCCAAAGCTGTCTACGATTCACGCGTGTCGAACATGAGCTAAAAGGTCTCATTTACCAACAAACATGACTGCGAAAGACCGCGCAGAACTATTTCGTGCAATTGCAAACTCGGCAAATTACATCTCATTTATAAAAAAAAAAAAGTCGCTGCAAAAGCGAGCATTTCTGGCTGCAACAATCACAAGAAACCTCAGTGAAATACTGTACGGACTGAATAACATTACACATGTTGAGCAGCCTTGATGTGTGTGGACGGACCAATTCACATTTGAAATGCACACACAGAGTAAACTTGCCTCTGAAAGTATAGTAGTATCATAGGAGGGCTGGTATTTCTCCTTCTCCTGTGCACTCCTTTTTTCCATCTTCTCTCGGTCGGTCTTTTGCTTCCGGTCTGCTCCCTTCGGCTACACACAGAGACGTGCAGAGACTCAAGCTCCACAAATTTACTCTTGGACCATTTGGCACCCAAATGAACCCCCCACGGGGACATCGGGATGAGCGTTACCTTAAAAACTTTGATCTGGCAGCTGGCGGAGTGCAGGTGCTCCACATACTCTCCGCTCTCATTCTGTTTGAAGGTGTCGATCTGGATGCGGAACGGTACGCCCTTCTCTCCGCCATGCTTCCTCGGTGTGAACTCTGTGCTTATGCAGTGCACCTTACCATGACGACCACAAACACACAATTACACTATGATCCAGAGCAGCTCCACAGGCTGTACAATAAGGGTCATAAACAGTGTGTGTGTGTGTGTGTGTGTGTGTGTGTGTGTTACATCTCACCTGTACGAATACAGACGCGTGTTTGGAAACATCCCATAGAAACTCAGCAGCATTAAGCTGGGAGGCGTGGGTGCAGGGTTCAGTAATACCCACACACATAGGGATATCTACAACAAATACGAAACACTCCGTGTTTTTATAAATCAGCACATTTCAGGGAAAGATTCAAAAATCAGTCACAGTGCATCAAAGATGTACCAATGTCAAGGAGACGGTCGCCAGGGCGATTCCACTTCCAGCCTTCCAGCTGCTGATGCTCCATGTACTGCAGCCTCCGGTCATGAAACACAACTCTCACTATACTCTACACACACAGACGCACAAATCATTGCAGCAGTCTTTCTCGTCTGTATTGAACAGCCAAATATTTGTACTGTTGATTGCTGAAATTTCAAGAGCATCTCAATTTATGAATAAACCGTACATTATAAAGGCATCGCCATTTATGCTGAAAGTTATGAAAGTTCACCCCAGTGAACCGTGTTGACTCGTACGTGACGCTTTTGCCTTTTCGTTTTAATTCAATTTCAATTTGACTAACAAGAGACTTCAACATAAATCGCTTTACAGTAATATGGCTCTGGATCTAGTTTCCTCATGAGCAGACCACAGACGAGTTTCTCAGAGCAAGCCTCCCAAGTTTTTCCACATCTTGCTCTCAGAAGGTCCCTTTAGGTATTTTATAGGGGTATAAAGAGAAACTGATCTGAACACTTAAATCATTCATATGGTCAACAATACGGCTACATCGATTTACCACCAAGATCCTGTTTTAATCTAAAAGGAGGAGGATTAAAAACCTAGTACTGCAGTTGAAAATCGATGCGCACTCTCCAGTTTGCTCGTGTGTTCGGATGGAGAAAGAGAGAGACGGACCTTGAATTTCTTTCAGAACTTAAATGGCAATAAACAACCCGCAAAACTGTTGTTCCCTCACCAGCCTCTCTTGTATTTTCTCTTGAATAAGACAAAACAAATGCAGCTCATCATGCTACTGAAAAACCACAAAAGCACAAACTCCTCTGTTCTGAAGACTTTACCGTGGAGGATATCTTCAATTCAACAGAACCGAATGGTTTTGAATCAGGAGTGAAATTGAAGCACTTCGAGAAAAGACTTGGTTAACTGTATCGTATTGCATTCTACATATTCAGTCATCTGAAACGGAAGAGATCTAGATTATAACTTGAGCAAGATTCACATTTACATGTAATTTGCATTCGTGTGTAATTACTAGAAATAATACAAACGCTATAAGGGATAGGCGATATCTTATCGTTTGTGATATCCCGGTAGAAATTCTCCCCACAGTAAGAATAGGTCTTCCTGCGATAATAACGATAAAGCCTAGTTGATGATGTATTTGTGTGTGACGGTGTGTGACCCGTTCTCAGAGCACGTGCAGAGTGAAAACAAGTACGGCGGAAGGCAGACATGAAGCTGAGGAGGAGTTTATCGCTAAATGAGGAGCTCCTGTACCTCTACAATCAGGAACTGGTTTAGTTACAGAAAATCAGTTTTATTTTTAGATCAACGTTTGTGTTTCTGAGGCTCTCAAGATCACAGCTATCACTAGTAGCTAAAAACAGTGGTGCACTGTACTCTATTTATATCATCACTGATATCGTTATCGCAATAAATACCGGACAATATCGTGATATAGTTGAGTCCATATCGCCCATCCCTACTCCCTAGATAAAAACACTAGTCGCATGCGTCATCTCTCTCCTGATCCTCCTCTCGCCTAGTCACGCATTAATAACACCAGTCTCTGTTCAGTTTTAGCCCACTGCAATTCACCTTGAGTTTTTGTGGGAGCTATTTAGGTGTTTCATTTGTCAGTGGTACAACAGAAAGGCGTTTTCTCAATCATCCGTAGATCACGACTTTGAATCTAGATAATGCTACAGCCATCTGAGTCCGAGAGCCCAAGAGAGCAAAACAGGCCAAACTTGCCTTATCCAGCGCAAGAGGGGGGAAAAAAAAAATCTGCCGAAGTTAGGCTCATATACCCGTCCTCTTTTCCCTCTCTCTCTCTCTCTCTCTCACGTGCCATCATGACAGAGCGGTCACCCACTCACGTACTGTTCTGGCTGACCGGGGCACATCTTTTATTTTCTGAATGATTTTCTCCTTCTTTGGGAAATCTGCGAACAGTTCAGTCGCCATTCTCAACATGCATGACTGTCCTTGTCTTGCAAAGCTGCCAGCATTCAGGCTTCCGGTTTCCCCGTCCACGCTCGCAGCTGCCGCTGCTGCTGTCCGGCTTGCAGTTCACGTCGGAGCCCCGTATACGTCTATCTTCGGCTTTCGCCCACCGGGTACTTTACTGCAAAAGCTGCATGCTGGGTTTCGAAACGTCTCTTAGCTGCTGATTTTTTATTTTTTTTTTTTAAACGAGGCAATACGTTCTGTGCAAATCAGACACAGCAGAGCACCAGAGCTTTCAGTACAAGCACACGGTTCAGCCCAGCCACTCTGAAATCTTTCTTTTCGCCGTTGTGACACTCGTGCACAGCACTGCATACGTGCACTGGCCGGAACAACTTATTAATATATTATTGTAAACTGACTTTTCATTCATTTCGGTCGGCTGTACGACAAAGGAACTGTAACTGCCTTTGAACTGTCTGCAGGAAACTGATCTCTAGTGATGTGTGTAAGTTTCTAACAATGATACGTTGGTGAAGGTGAGACACCTGGAGAGACACTTGACTTTTATCAAAGAGCCACATGTACCTCGTGAGCCAGAGGTTCCTGACCACAAGCTTAAGTAATGAATGAGATAAGAACATTGCATTTCAGTGGAGAGATTCCCGGTTTCCCGGCAGGTTTGATCTGGGGGGAATTTGATATTACTGTGTGACGCTGCGAAGATTTTACTCACATCACTACCTGCTTTTACCCCAGACACAGAAAAACCCAGCAGCTTTATATAAGACAAAGAAAAACATGCTTTCACATAAACACACACACACTCACTCTCTCTCGCACACACACACACACTCTCTCTCTCTCTCTCGCACACTCTCTCTCTCGCGCGCACACACACACACACACACACACACACTCTCTCTCGCGCGCGCACACACACACACTCTCGCGCACACACTCTCGCGCACACACACTCGCGCACACACACTCGCGCGCGCGCACGCACACACACACACACTCCTTCACCTTCACCGTCGTGTTGTTGAGTTCTGGCATCTCCTCCCTCTTCCTGTTATCTAGCAGACGGATCTCGTAAGACTGGCCTGTATGAATAATATAAAAGAGGGATGTATAAGTGATCATGCATCACAAAATCTGTGTTTATCGAACACAGGCTGAGTTTAAGTACCTTGGTTTAGGTAGGTGAGAGTCTCCTCCTGTATTTTAACAGCTGGGGAGGTAGCAGCACACAGCACATACTGAAACGGAGGATTCTTACTCTCTGACTCAACCGAGGAGTTCCCATCCTCCTGCTTAAAGATGGGCAGAGCCAACACATCACTGTGGAGAGAGAGAGAGAGAAAACTCTGAGTATAGCAACCAGGTAAACAAGCCTTAATATTTTGGAACTACACAAATCCAGTTGCCACAGAAACCAGCAGAGGTGAACCCCCTCCTTCCTCTAGATAAGCAACACATTCACACACAGTCTCTTAAACATACTGAACCTGTAAGGAGAAACACTACACCTTGTTCACATCAGACTACAGATGAAATAGAACGTGTGACGCTGTCAAAGTTCCATATAAAAGCCTCATTCGTATCCTGCGCAACAACTAGGGAAGTCTAAACAAATTACTCGATGTAAAAAGTGTTTGAATTCTCATCATTTCTACATATTTGAACACAAAAATTAAAGGTTTTTATTTGTAGTTGCTCGGCACACAAGTAGTTTCCAGCGTTTTTTTCTTTTCTTGCTCACAACCAGACAAAGATAAAACCCTACTCCCTACTGAATGCTGCGAAGGTCTTCGTTTTGTTTGTATATTATGTTTAGCTGCAAGGTGAGGACAGAACTCCACATCTTGTAGTCAAAATGCTGGCCAATGACTTGCTGAGATTTTGTCGAGGGCACAAACAATGTGCCACATTAGAAACTTTTAAAGAAGAGTAAAAACTGGTTACACAGAGTCATTTCCTCCCCTGGCAATTCATATTCTCATTTGTTGACCTTAACCTGTATTAATACACTTAACTAACTAGCTTGCCATATGTTATAACGTTAAGTTAGCTACTATTATTTCTGGGCAACCAAAACATGGCACTGGGCAGCCTAGTGAGCTTACTGATCAATTTCTCATTTGTTGGGGTTGGCGGTTCAAATCCCGACTCTCATGCTCTGTATATGCGTGGCATTTGCATGTTCTCCCTGTGTTTTGGTTTCCTCCAGGTACTCCGGTTTCCTCCTCCAGTCCAAAGACATGTATTGTAGGCTGACTGGAATTTCCAAATTGTCCATAGTGTGTAAATGTGTGTGATTGTGCCCTACGACGGGTTGGCACCCCGTCCAGTGTGTCCACCGCCTTGTGCCCAGAGTTTCCTGGAACAGGCTCCCAGCGACCCTGTGTAGGATAAGCAGTATGGAAAATGGATGGATGGATGGATGGATGTTCTACTTTTAGTCAACTAACACACATCTATCAACACGTTTTCTAAACTTTTTTTAATGACAGTCTTTTAACGACACAATGTCATTTATGGCAAAAAGTGTTTGCTTAAAGAAGTCTGAATGCCTTAACATTGACGCTTGCAGCCTCCCTGTCCACTCGAGAATCAGGCAAGTAAACTAATTCTAATGCACAACATTCTTTCCTTCATTCATTCTATTCCTTCATTCATTCTATTCATTCACTCATCACTTATCTATTTGGTTATCTTCAGTAAATCACTCTACCCTGTTCAGGGTCACTGGAGCCCATCAGGGGAACACTGCCCACCGTACCCCTCCCAAATGTACAACTGTGCCACTGAAACATGGAGGGATGGGAACAGCTAAAATTGGACCAGGTGTAATGACGTGAACACCCAGTATATGCATCTTTTCTGTGAACAACCAGTATATGCATCTTTTCCGAACATTCTGCAACGCAACTTCAGGTTGTAGGCATGACATCTAAGATGATTTTAAATGAACCTGAAGGGTGAAAGATGCCGAATCAGCATATTGGCAGCATCTCTGAACCATACACAGTGAGTGCTACTGTGCGCTGGCACATACTGCAGCCTGGAAACCTGCCCCTGAAACCTGAACAGCCAGTGATACATCATTCCTTACCGCAGTTGCTCAGTCTGCACACACAAGCCAGATAGCTGATTAGATAATCGCTCTCAACATCAATAAATGAAAAATTTGAATAAGTAGCACTTATTACCAGTGCAAACCCATGTGCACCAATCAACACAATAGTCAAATGCCATTTGCCCTGACCCTGTGCGTGTATACTCAGCATGTACTCCTGTCCAGTGCAAACCGAACACACCCTAATGCGAAATTCCTACAATGCTGGCACTGACCAGTTCCTATTCCGTCTTCTAACGTCAGCATGAAGGCTAATATTACCCACGCTAACACTGAAGTGGTGGCAGTGCTATCTGTAGGGGCAGGAACACACTTGCAGCTGCACTGCGACAGGGTGGGGTAATGTGAAACTTGATGAGAAGACGCCCGAGCGTTCGTGTGTGTGTGTGTGTGTGTGTGTGTGTGTGTGTGTGTGTGTGAAAAACGTACTCTCCGACACTGAACTTTTGATCTCCAGCCTCCACCGTGTGCTCCACATTTGGTCAACAAAACCCAACTGCACACTAAAACCTGCCATTCTGACCTGAATGCACATACTCAAAGTGAGACATGTGCAAATATTCCATTTTAAATATCACGGTTTACAATATTATCACAATATTTCATCAGAGAACCGTTTTTGAACACTTCAATGGAATTCTCACCAGATGAACATTATAATGTGATTCTTGTTACGCTCCATCGATTGTTCCCCCCAAAGATAAGGATAAGGGAAGTGAGAAGACAGCTGTCCTCCTGCTGCCTTCCATTTATTTTAGAAGCATTAACATTGCCTGAATGGAAAGCAGGGATGGTAACAAGGGGTACTAGGGGTTGCATAGATGAATCAAATAATACTTTCATTGGGGATTTCGACTAGGCATTCGGTAAGAAAAACAAAACAAAACAAAAAGAAGCAGACAGTACAGAAAGCAGCTAAAGGTATTTTAATTGTTAGCCTAAAATATTTCAGATTAGATGAATTCAGTTCTACTGTCAAGTGCACAAAACTGGCTAAAGTTTTTTTTTTTTTTAAATGTTCTTTTGTTTATTGGATCATTAACACTTTGAAATCACTTTGCATGAAGTGGATGTGTGCATGAGATTCCACTCATATAGTTAAAGTCAGATCAGCGGTGTGTGCCAGTTCAAAGAAACTGATCCAGACTTGTTTTCGGATGTCACAGAGGCCGGAATTGAACGTGCCGTTAAAACCTATAGACATCGCATCCTCCATCCATCAGTCAGTACGTTTACATGGACAACAATATTCTGATATTAAGACAATACTCCGATTAAGAAACTAGCATGTAAACAGCGATTATTGATTACCTTAATCCGGCTAAAGTATGCGGTTTGGGACACAGCCCACGGCTTCAAGCAGTCGTCTATTTGCACGTATAGCATGACAAATAATTAACTGCACTTGAAGCTTTCGTAAAATTTAAAAAACTGTATACGGTACCATAATGAAGACGAACTGTATGTTGATACGTGAAATTCTGGAGCGAATGTCGGACGGCATGGCGCGGTGACGTAATGATGTGTGCCGTTAATCGCTCTGTGTTCTATATCATGTAACACAGGAACATGAAAAGAATATTCTAAAAGCGACTCATATAAACACCTTAATCGGAATATTGTCTTATTCAGAATAAGGTCAGTAATTAGATTACTGCTGTCCATGAAATGTAGTCATTAAGTGAGGATTTTATCTACATTAAGCTAGAGGAGTTTCTACACCACACACTCGCTTAATCAGTGATTTCAGCTGTGGCGCTAACTTGTCCACACACGTGCATTTTAAGAATTGGTATACCCTTAAATAGTGTTACACGATACACAGATTAATTTTCTGCACACTTACTGTATTTTATATATTGCTTGGTTTATTTACTTCCACCGTTAACAGTCTAAGCCCAAAAAGCACTGAAGTGGGATACGTTATTTGTAGCCTGTATACGTCTGTTAACTGAAGTGTGCTTTGATGCTTTGTTACACAAATAACACAGCCTAAATATAGAGACGTGCTGAAACAGTTTTGCTTTAACTATGGGGAAAAAAAACCAAAAACATAGCAGTGAATTTTCAAGGTAGTTCTTTTACACATCGCTTGTCTAATATACTAAACGTCCATAAAAACATTGAAATGGTTCCATGCAGGAAACAAACAGCATTTTAACCACTTTCAAATTATCATGATCATTAACATACATTATTTGTAAAGTGATGATTAAACACTTCATTGTAGGCTTATCTTTATTTTTTCAAAATGTTTTTGACCATTTTTGCCATTTTAGATGATGTCGGTGCATCCCTAAAAAAATATACATACAGTATAATGTTACATATATATAACATTAGCAGAGTCCAACGCTATACACCGAATCAGCCATAATATTAAAACCACCTGCCTAATTTGTGCCATCAAAACAGCTCTGACCTGTTGATGCATGGACTCCACAAGACATTAGCAGCAGATCCTTTAAGTTCTGCAAGTTGTGAGGTGGAGCTTCAATGGATCGGACTTGTTTGTCCAGAACATCCCACAGATGCTCGATCAGATTGAGATCTGGGGAATTTGGAGGCCAAGTCAACACCATGAACTCTTTGTCATGTTCCTCAGACCGTTCCTGAATCATTTTTGCAGTGTAGCAGGGAACATTATAATGCTGAAAGAGGCCACTGCCATTACAGAATACTGTTGCCATGAAGGGGTGTATTTGGTCTGCAACACTGTTTAGGTAGGTGGTACATGTCAAAGTAACATTAGCATGAATGCCAGGACCCAAGGTTTCCCAGCAGAACATTACCCAGAGCATCACAATAGCTCCGCCAGCTTGCCTTCTTCCCATAGTGCATCCTGGTGTCATCTCTTCCCCAGGTAAGCGACACACAAGCACCCGGCCATCTACATAACGTAAAAGAAAACGTGATTCATCAGTCCAGGCCTTCTTCCATTGCTCCATGGTCCAGATCTGATGGTCACATGCACATTATTGGCAGTGGACAGGGGTCAGCATGGGCACTCTGACCGGTCTGCAGCTACGCAGCAAGATGCGATGCACGGTGTGTTCTGACACCTTTTTGTCATAACCAGCATCAACTTTTTCAGCAATTTGTGCTACAATAGCTCTTCTGTAGGATCAGACCAGACGGGCTGGCCTTCACACCCCACGTGCATCACTGAGCCTTGGGTGTCCATGACCCGGTCACCGGTTCACCGGTTGTCCTTCCTTGGACCACTTTTAGTAGGTACTAACCACTGCATACCAGGAACACCCCACAAGACCTGCTGTTTTGGAGATGCTCTGACCCAGTCGTCCAGCCATCACAATTTGGCCCTTGTCAAAGTCACTCAGATCTTTACACTAATAATAAATGTTATTCATATCACCTGTCAGTGGTCTTAACGTTATGGCTGATAGGTGTATGGCCAAAAGTTTATGGAAGTTTGTATTGGGAAGGTTTTACACTAGATGTTCGAGCATGGCTATAAGGATTTGTGTTCATTCTGCTACAAGAGCATTACTGAGGTCAGGCACTGGCTGTTAGGCGAGGAGGTCTGGGGTGCAGTCAACGTTTCGGTTCAACTTAAAGGTGTTCAGGGGCGTCGAGTTCAGGGCTCTGTGCAGGACACTCGAGTTCTTCCTCTACAACCTTCTCAAACCATGTCTTTGTTTCGGTTTGTGCTGGAACATGTTTGGGCTGCTTAACTCCACTGAAGAGAAATATGCTACAGCATACAAAGAAAGGGGGCTGGGCTTCCAGGGGTGCCAGTTAATGACAGAGTTCACAACACCTACACAACCATCATTACAGATTCAAAGAGGAAGGAAAAGAAAGAAAAAAAAAAAAAAAAAAAAAAAAAAAAAAAAAAGACTGCTCCTTCTTGTATTTTTGAGTGATAACTCGTACTAGCGAACGTCAGCAGGTCTGTTGATGAATGTCTCTTGTGCATGCCGTTTTCTTCACTCAGTTTAACTGTTCTCGTATTTGCTTATCTGATTACTATTTCTACACAATGTATATATTCGGAGCTCATGGTAAATGTAGTGATCTACTGTGTCAAAGATCGCCAGAAAGGAAAGATGGCACCCAAGGATCCAAGCGATGAAAAAAGTGAGCAATAAAAATGGAAAGCAGCAGACAGACCCGTAGAGGCTAGAATATGAAAATCCAAGCTAACAAACTCATGATTTGTTAAGATGGATAATCTTTTTGTAGGCAAATTTAAAACTGGAGACCAATGTTTTGGCTAGTGACAATACTAAATACGGAAAACAACTAGCAACAACTAGTGGCTGGTGAGCTACAAAGATAATGTCAAACCCTTGTGATAAATGCCATGTTCTGTCCTGTGTAACAGATTATCCACAGAGAGGCTCTTCACAGCATGAGAGTATTAGCACAGAAACAGCAGAGAAAATCACAGATTGTGATTTTTCCATCACGTTTCCAAAACCATGCCAAGCGGACCCGAGAGGTTACTATGCATCCATCGTTCTGAAACCACAGAGTAACTACAAAGTGCTTGGGAACTTAGCAACATGTCATTAAACAGTGTTTGGTTGACAGTAAAGAGAATGAAAATGACAATTTACATCAAAGCAAACCTGTAATGCACGACAACAGGTGAATCTGAGTGACTTCAAATCAATCAAGTAGCTTTACAACACTCAACTGGACACAAATTTATTTTATGTTATCTCAGATTTAGGATCTACTCCAAAAACTGAACAGTAGATCACACTGTTATGCGGTTTGCAGCTTTATCCATCCTGATGCCTTTGAGCACTGCAAGCTGAACTTAATCAGGTCTGTACTATTCTAAAAGGCATGGACATCAACTCTTAACTCAATACAGTCCATCAGGAAAGATGCAGAACTTCGGTTCTGACCAAACTGGAGAAAAACAACGCAATTTAGTCAGTGGACCCTGAGAGGAGAGAAATCAAACTGTTCAGCATCAGCATCCATTGGCAACGTTTGCTTCAGGGCTTCAACTCACAAATGTGTTTATAATGTGGCTCTTCTGTATGATCAGAGGAAAATCTTAATTAATTAGATTGAGATTAATTAGATTAAATTAAATTAATCAGTCTTTGACTTAGAGACTTCTTCGGTTTTATGACTGACATTCATAGTTACGGCTCCAATAACTTTGTGAACAAAATACAGACTTAGAAATTCACAACATTTTTGCAATCTCACTGACTACATTTACATGGACAGCAATAATCTAATTACTGACCTAATTCTGAATAAGACAATATTCTGATTAAGGTGTTTACATGAG
>JANDJT010000141.1:6315133-6327849 GCA_024331685.1 Stegophilus panzeri | reverse complement strand
AAGGTAATCAGAAATCGCTGTTTACATGCTAGTTTCTTAATCAGAGTATTGTCTTAATCGGGTTAATATCAGAATATTGTTGTCCATGTAAATGTTCTGACCTGGTCACTTGTGACTCAGGCAAGTAAACTAATTCAGGAAAATAATCAATATACATATAGCATATTTTTAAAGCAAATGGTATATATTAAAAAGAAATCACTGAATGAATCAGTATGTTAAGGTTAAGTAATGAAAAGTAAGATCCGATCATGTGTGACCAATATATAAGGTATTAAAAGAGAAATCAGTATGTTAATCAGAGAAACTAAGATCACTTCAGGTCATACTGGTGAGATCATTGAATACATATACTGCAGTTACAAATGTGTCTTCTCTTTTAAGCCTGCTCTGTTATTTCTCAGAAAAATCATACTCTTTTAATCTGTACCTTTTTACCAACTTAATTTTAATGACTTCTTTAGATGTATGGTGAAAACCATGACATAAGTCAGTAAAATAAAAACTTTAAAAAAAAAAAAAATAAATAAGCTGAACTTGAACTTGCACCACAGTTATAGATAAGATGTGGAGAAAGAAACATAACTGCGGTGAATCATCAGAAATGTAATCAAAAGAAAAAAATGGGAAACCCTTCTTAATGAGATCACTGTTTTAGCATTGTATAAAAACCTGAGCATTGATTATAACCGTCAGATGATCTGCAGACATCTCGGCTTTGGTGATTCTTCAATAAAAGTCTACTTTTTGGCATCTTAAACCCCTGGACTCTGAGATTTTATTTTAAACTAAGGTGATTTTCCACAACAATTACAGCTACTCCAGTCCATACAGGATTTTGAGGAGGCTTTTTTTTTTGTAACTGTTGTGGCCAAAAATGCTCGAATTTGCGGTGGCTATCCCCCCCCCAGTTGAGTGGAGTTTTTTTGTGCTTTATTTTGCGGAAAACAACTTGAACTGGTGGAATTGCAAAAGCACGAAAGTTGTTCTTCACCGTCTTTTTGTTGGTAAATGAGACCTTTTTAGCTGTACTCATGTTCGACACACATGAATCAAAGAGGGCTTTGACCAAATGTGAGTCGTGATGACGTCACACGACACGTCTCGGCTCAAATCTGCTGAAATTTTTGAAAAACTCCACGCTCCTCCGAATATTGTAGAGTTTGCTTGATTTTGCGTTCATTTCTACGATCATGAAATCCTGTAGGGATTGATACTCACACGTTTCTCAATCGTCCCACAACATTAAATATAACTATAAACGGTTAAGAAGTTTGATGTGTCTTTCATCAATAAACTAAACTTGTACTCATTGGCACACTGCTGTGGCATAAGAGAAATAAAACCGAACAGGACAGGGTGGTTACGGCCCTCATCATCACTATTCTCATTACTTCATCTCCAACATTTTCACCTGTGGGTTCATCCTGGATGTATGAAGGACATGAATGAACATGCGGAAGTGTTCATTTATTCACACATACTCTCACCCACACTAAGGTGTATGAACAGCTTTTGTTGAGTAGTGAAACGACATGTTGCAGAAAAAAGAAAGGAACACACTGTTCCAGGAAGTGAAGTTTAACCCAGAGCTGGGCAGAGTGAAATGTAAATGTTCTTCAGCTGCCTGGAGGTTATAATACCTCTGAACCGCACACAGTTTTCTATTTATTCTAATTTAACAGCTAACCGGATGTAGTCACTACTGGGAAACATTTCTTATTAAGATACTTAGTTGTTATTATTATTTATTATTCACGCTAGTTTGAGCACAGGAGTTGTTTAACCGCATAATATAACGATAATG
This sequence comes from Stegophilus panzeri, assembly GCA_024331685.1. Classification (NCBI taxonomy): domain Eukaryota; kingdom Metazoa; phylum Chordata; class Actinopteri; order Siluriformes; family Trichomycteridae; genus Stegophilus; species Stegophilus panzeri. Next base: position 6,326,042 of record JANDJT010000141.1, on the reverse strand, counting down.
TGAGAGAAGAATGTGTGTAATGGCTGACACGTCGAACAAACTGCCAAAGTAGACTTTAATATACAACAACAACAACAACAACAACAACAACGGTCAGCTCTGCCCAGCTAGTCAGCTAGTTACCATAGCGCTTCTGTGGCAGGAATCCCAAACCACCTCCTCTCACACACATAGTGCACTAGATAGGGTGTCACAGCCTTTATGTTAGAACCTCACTAGTGCAGTTCTACAGGAAGTACAGAGTAATTTAGGACGGAACTCAGACTAGTCACGATTACGACCGAGTCTTGGTGATTTAGTGTTTGTCAGTGAGCTAGCTCGGTATTTCCAGTACCTCATGCTGTAAGCTCCGGCCCCGAGCTCCTGCCCGATTCCGGACAGACTGGCGTCAAAGTCGTGGACGAGTCCCGACTCGATCGTGGCGTCGTCCATCTTCAGCACCCACGCCATGGCGCCCGAGTCTTTCTCCCGAGAGTCCAACAGGAAAACGGCGAGCTAGCGGTGGCGAGTTAGCTGCGGGGCCACCGCCTGTCGTCGGCTAGCTGTAGGAAATCCAGAGGGGGAAACAGTATGGCCGTGAAGGCCCGCTGCTCCTCCATGCAGCTAGCTCATCATCTCCCTCACTCACACTCACTCACTCACTCACACTCACTCACTCAGGAGCAGGCGCTCGGAGATTTCTCTTCGAGATGTTGAGGAAGACCAGCAGCGCCTTCAAGCTGTATTTATTTCTCTACACGACGAGTCAGGTGCTTTTCCCCACCTCTATACCGTATAATACGCTGCCGAGGCGTCAGAACGCTTTCCCCTGTGTATCTGTAAATTCTCCTCGGTATAACAACACCGTGTGAGGACGCTGCTGCTGACAGACCAGTCATCACACTCCTCACTCATACTCTCTCTCTCTCAAACACACCATGTCCGCCCGACTGCGTCTTATTTATTCACACCGTAATGCATTAAAATCCCAAACCGCTCGCTTAGCTTCGTGATGGAGTCGCGATGTGAGAGATTTCACACTGAGCCACAAAACACCCGACGTCATGGCGTCCCGTCAGCACATGCCGGAATATGGGTGGGGAAATCATCGCCACATTCACAGTATCGGAAGGGTTGCCAGGTCAGAGTGACAAAAACCGTCCTGAGCGGAAACACAACACTGAGTCCCTCTAAATGTTTCATTGAAGTCCCTATATAATCAACATGAAGGTTTTGTGGATTTAATGTGTTAATATGAATATGTTAGCTTTAAGTTTATCTATAAGCTAGTGTGCGCCAAAACAGTGACAAAATTCACATTTAGAAGATATATGCATTAATAATATACAGTCTCTCTCTACCACTGATACAAATCAACAATTTTGATGACATCATTCTGCACTTCAGCTTCTTATCAGATTTTCTGTATAATCAAACCTTCTCTAGAATCTGAAGTGTCCTGTCCCACTATAAACATCACCTTGCTGAAGTTGCCATTGTTGAGCGAAAGAAATCATATCAGCAAGAATGGGTCATAAATGTGTCTCTGGCTGTTCGAACACATGTTTTATTCAGTTTTCCAGCTGCACGTTGGTTAAGAAGGAAACTTTCTAACAAGGCTTTCTGACAGGCATTTTTCCATAGTATTAACTGTCAGGTACAGCTTAGCCTGGGCTGTGAGGTAAGCTAAACGCTATTGGATATTTAAAAAGGGGGAGGAGTCACTCAATATGTCCCGCCCTGACGTCCTGTTTCAGTGGAAATTATGTCAACACATCGATTAACGTTGTACGTTTCAAGACACTTCACGGGGACTTTAACCAAGGTCCCAGGGGATACTGTAGCTTAGTGGTTAGTACGTCTGCCTTGCACCTCCAGGGTTAAGGATTCGAATGAGTTTGCATGTTCTCCCCACACTTTGTTGGTTTCCTCCCCAAGTCCAAAGACATGCATTGCAGGCTGATTGGCATCTCAGATGGGCTGGTTTGAGTATTTCAGAAGCAGCTGATCTCCTGGGTGTTTTTGTGTATTTTCATACACAACAGTCTCTAGAGTTTAAACAGAATGGTGCGAAAAACATAACGCATCCAGTGAAACACCTTGTTAATGGGAGAGAGGTCAGAAGAGAATGGCCAGACTGTTTTGAGTTAACAAGAGGGGTATAATAAGTCAGATAAGCACTCTGTACAACAGTGGTGAGCAGAAAAACATCTCAGAACACACAACACATTGAACCTTGAGGTGGACGGGATACAGCAGAAGACTGATTGAGAAAAGTTTCTGAGATCCCATTTTTTTTCTCCATTCTGATGTCTGATGTGAACATTTACTGAAGCTCTTGATATGTATCTATATGAATTTATGCACTGTGCTGCTGCCACATGATTAGCTGATTGGACAATTGCATGAATGAGCAGGTGTACTGGTGTTCCTAATAAAGTGGCTGGTGAGTGTATTACATACAATTTAATTATGAGAATGAGTAGAGAAATTCAGTACTGCACATTCACAGAGCAGAGTACAGAGAGACCTGCACGCGAGGTGCACTACACGTATAAAAAAAAAAAACACCAAACCTTCTAACACACGAGGAACAGGGGGAAAACCACAGACCTGGCAACAAGGGCCAGAAGAGCTTAATGGCACGGCGTGGACCAATCAGCAACCTTCCCTCAAAACCTAGCTGTGACGTCATCGCGCTCCCTCCCTGTTCCTCAGAAGCACAAGCACGCCAAAACACATCAATCCAAACACACACACACACACACACACACAAAACTTTTAGCAATATTGTCGCACTGGCGCGCGAGTCAGTGCATCATCTTTATTGTCTCCCTTTAGACTTTTCATTTCATTACAAAGGAAATGAAATACTAATTTTAACTTGTAGTAATGTGCGACTTCTCCCCCAGAGATTCAGTACACTATTATACACTAGTATAAATATTATATACATAAGTGCAAAACACACCAAATTATTACCTCACACTTAATCTCTTTCAGATAAGAGATACATGTCAATAAAAACTGTTAAAAAGAATATATTTTTGTAAGTTATACTGATATAAATTGATAGCTGTTGCACTTAAAATCTAACCAAAGTGGTGTCAGTTTGCAGTTACCATAGTGACTCAAAGTATGTTCAGTCTGTAAAAAGTCTCTCTTTTTGGCCTCAACACACCACTTTGTGTAAACAAATGCTTACTTTATAATTTGTTTTCTGTTACTGTTTATCTGCTTTTATCTTGTTAGTACTTCCCCCTTCTCTGAAAAGCAAAGCTGCCTTAAATAGTACCATAAAATATTCCTCCTCCTGAAAGGTATGATCCACCACCCAAGGCTTAATCTTCATCAAACTAACCTTATCTGTAGTATTTACCTGCAAAACACCAGCAACACTTGGTCCATGACTTAGATGGATTCAGTCATCAGTACACTGAAATATGAGATTTATGCAGATAAACTCCTGTGAACAAAACACTCACTGCTTAGTCCTTCAGCATGTTCAAACGTATGGGAGAAATGGGCTTCGGTTTGAATTATGACTCCGCCCTGCGTGCACGGAGTCTGCATGTTCTCCCCGTACCTCGGGAGTTTCATCCGGGTACTCCGGTTTCCTCCCCCAGTCCAGTGACCTGCACTGTAGGCTGATTGGTATTTCCAAATTGTCCGTGGTGTGTGAATGCGTGTGTGAGATTGTGCCCTGCAATGGGTTGGCATCTCTTCCAGGGTGTCCCCTGCCTTGTGCCCCGAGTTCCCTGGGATAAGCTCCAGGTTCCACCACGACCCTGTGCAGGATACGTGGTATGAAAAATGGATGGAAGGATAAATTTTACAAAATCGCACAAAAAACAGATAAGAAACTAGCGATTTAGTCTTTTAACATCCATTTCGTTTTTATTATTTTTTTCACACTATACAAATGAATGAAATTGAAACCAGAGCACATGCTTTATTATATCACTCTTTAAATTTTTTTATCCATTGGTCCCTCAACCGTTAAACTCTATGCACGGATTATATCCTGTCTCAACTGTAAACGAACTATAACGAAAGTGTTTGGCAAATGAATACAATCTAAAATAAACTTGTAAATCTGTGTGTGTGTATGAAAGGGGACATTAAGTGTCATTAAAGTAAGCATTTCCGGTAACCTTTACACAGAACTGAAGAGAAAAGTAGCACGTGTAAATGAAGGTAAAACACTTTACTCATGTCTGTACATTTTTTATTTTCATTTTATTGTTAGCATAGCTTTAGAAATGCAGTGGGGAAAAACCAGAGGAAACAATTTCCTCACAGGGGAGAAAGAGAAACTACAGAAAGGAGAAAGACACACATCAGGGTTGTTTTTTTTCCATTTGAATGCGTAAATACATTTCTACAAATTTCGGAGAAGAAATGACACTATGCTACTTAAAAGAATCTACACGCCCTCCAAATAACACAAGATTTTTTTTTTTTCCCCGAATACTCCTGTTGTGTTATATAGATACATATTGCCTATGTATTCAAATGACCTCTGGCTTCACAAACCTTGGATGTGTGAGTGGGTCCCTGGACCTGTTAAAGTCCTACTACAGACCAGATAAAAAGGGTTGGTTTTAATCATGACATGCAGATAGCCAAGCAAAATATGCCATATAATAGAGCAAGCTGAACCAACCATTCAGTGTTATGAAGTGATACGACCATTAATAATCAATCGAGGAGCTGTAAGCACTGGTAATGAAATCTCTGCTCAGATTCTGTTGCATCTTGTGAATCTGAGTTTCCCTCAAAAGCTCTTTGATCTTAATGAAATGATCTTGATATTGCAGAGTGACACCTAAAACTTTCCCCCTCTCTCCTTTATATCTCACTGCTGGGATTTTAACAGGTAAGTAAACTTGCTCACACACACACACACACACACACACACACACACACACACAGTTACCAGTCAACACACTCGACACAGCTTACTACCAGCACCACAATGAAAGTCGTGCTCACACGAAAAGAAGAAGAACTCGGTTTAACAGGAAGTGGAGTCTGATCCATGCTGTCCCACATGGCTTCAGACTGTAGCTGGATGGTAGGGGAGGGGAAAAGGAAGGTGTCCAGCAGTGCAAGTCCATACTTGTGTGTGTACGCATGTGTGTATCTGTAAGCTTGTGTAAGTTTATAGCGGTCTGAGTGTTTGTATCGGTGTTAAAAAGCCTGCTAGGGCTCCTGCCCTCAAAAGTTCTGTGGGCCCAGCTACAGGCCTTGACCTCCCACATCTGACGACTGGTCACTTCCGCTGGAGCCGCTCTGAGCGCGCTTTATATACAGATTCAACAGCTTCAGCTGCGAAGACAAAGAGTTTATATTATTATCATCATCATCATCAGTTTTCTTTCAAATTCAATTTAGTGTTCGTTTATAGTGTGGGTTTGTTAGTTTCTACTACTTTTTAAAATTAATTTTTGGAAATATTTGTATATTGTTTATTTTATTTGTGGAACTATTTATGTCTGAACCAGCATCCTTGGAATCATACAGTATCTATCAGTCTGCAATTAAAAAGTACTTTATGTAGCTGAAGGTGAGAAGTCAAATACAATGAATGTTGCTGAACTAATTAACGTTTCTCCGACATAATCTTTGTTCATTTGAGTTAGTTTCAAAGCCAATGCTTGGTTCTGATTTAGCAGATTTTGACATTTCCGTTTGGAAGGTTTTATTTGGTGGGGAACATTTTTACAGTGTACAAAAGAGTATTCCCACAGCTGGAAAGAATGTGAAGAGGTGTATGTTACCAGCTCACCTTGCTGCCAGACAGTTGGCTGAGGTAAGGTTTGAGATCCTCCCCGATGATGGCATAGACGGCAACAAGGCAGAACACGCAAGCTTTCCGTACACTGCTCTCAGAGTTATCATAACCCTACGTAGCACAGTAAAAGAAATATATTAAATCAGAATCACTTTTAAAAGCTGAAGAACAACCATGAAATCTATGATGGAGATGTGCATTTGGACACAGACACACACACACACACAAAAAAAAAAAAAAAAAAAAAAAAAGACAAGGGGGAGGGGGTTTTATACTCCCATTCCAGCAGGAGCACAGCGGCCATATATGAAGCTCAGGGGACCAAAATAAAAATAAAAATCCAGACTGATAACATGGGAGTGTTTTGGGTGCGGTGCTGCTGTGTGTTTAATCTGTCTGGTGTAAACTGGACTTTATTCATTCACTGATGTACAAGAAGTGCTTTATTCTAGTCAATGTCACTGTGGTTTAAATAGATTATTTCTTTATATTTTGGTAAGCAGAGTTAATTAAGTTCATTAGACTAAAGCAGCGGTTCTTTACCTGGGGGTTGCAGGAAAACCTTTAAGTTAAACTAATGTACACAGAGGTTCACAGAGAAGCCACTGGCGGATTTTTGGATATCCGTGCATGCCGAATACCAAGAACTGAGTGACATGGTGTTGAAAAAAAACTTCTCCCATTCGCATCAACCGATCTCTCTGAGGCTGGTTTTTCAGCGCTGGTGAAACTGAACAACAAGTATAGAGCCAGACTCATGGTTGAAGATAGTTTGCGTCTTTTCCTCAGTCCTGCTCAGCCACCACTGGACTGCCTCGCATTCCTCTGTTCAAGCCCAACCAGTCCAAAACATTGAAGTTATTTTAAATTATATTAATATTTATCCATCGAACATCTGCTGTCTCTGGTAGGTTAGGTTGGGGGATATGCGGGGTGGTCACAAAACATTGTCATTCATAAAAGTGGGTCGGACTAGCAAAAAGGCCAAGAACCGCTGGAGTACATCATGGGCAGGTATAAACTAGGGGGTAAGCAGTATCAGTCAACAGTCTTGCACACACCTCTAAAAGAGGACTCTTGAGCGCCACATACAACTGTAAAGCAAAAACATCCTGCTTTGAATGTTACAAATAAATTCTTACCTGAATAAGTCCAGGGACAATCTCCGGGAGCATCTGGAGCAGACCTTCCTTGGGCAGTCGCTCAATTACTTTGGTGAGCATCTTGATGGCAGCCAGATTGATGGGATAGTCTGCAGACTGAATGATGGGACACAGCACCTTAATGCACTGCTCCGGGCTGATAGAACTTGCCAGCATGGCCGCTGCTTCTTCTGCTGCCCGGACCACCTATGTGCGCGCACACACACACACACACACACACACACACACACAGTGTACATACAATAAAACATAAACATAAAATTAAAATAAAAAAACAAGTAAACATGCTGTGTCATGTTGACCTCCTCTGGCCATTTCACTGGTCATTGTTCTCAGGTCAGGTGAGTTTAAACCTTAAATATACAGTGTCTTAGGAAGTCAGTCTCTATTGTTTTTACTTCCTTTCCTGCTATTCATGACGTCTTCTTCAGGTAAGGAATCTTCTATTTAGAGCAAATCCCAAATGGCTTTCCTGTTCACTTTCTTTGTGCATGCTGGAGCTGAATGCCCTACCGAGTGCCCTCATGAGAAGTGTACAAAGACATTTGAGCTGTAGATCCAAAAAAGCGTGACTGCTTGTGTGTGCGTGTGTGTGTGTTTCTTTTACATTGTCTGTTAGATCTGCACTCAAACGCATTTTCACTACATAAAAGCATTGTCATACCTGGCTATGTTTGGGTGTGTGTGCGGTCATGAAGTGAAAATATGCCCATCTTTATTTTCAGTACACAGTAAACTCTTGTGTTTTGGGTGTGCATGCTGCTATGAAAACTCACTCTCTAATGCCCCCCCCCCTAATTTTTTTTACACCCCCCCCAGCTTGGATTCATTTCAAAATGGTTTAAAATCAAAACAAAAAGTTATGTATGTAATGTGTAAGAATATTAAAAAAAATAAAAAATAAAAAAAATCTACATGGTGTCCCAAAAGTCTCCATACCAAGAGGAAAATAACACCTTTTAGCAAAAACATCTTCCAAAAATGTTCATACTTAAGTTTATATTACATATTTTATAGCCTTTGACAAAAGAAGAAGAACGTATTGAAATCATTCTCACGGCTGGATCGCAAGGCTGTGATGTACATGCAATTATACACAACACGAGTTTATCATGAGTGAGAGAGATGACTCAGTGCTCGATTACAAAGAAATCACGCAATCATGCAGAGGATGTTTTGTAAATATGAAGTAACATTTTGCCAAAAAAATAAAAGTGTGTTAATTTCCCCTATGTATGGAGACTTTTGGGACACCCTGTATATGATGTGTGGTGTGCGCATGGTGTGTTTGGAGGTCTGACCTCTTTGTGTGGGTCTTTGTGTGCTTCCAAGGTCTTCATAATGGTGAGCTCTGCATAGTTCTTAAAGCGCCAGGGCTGCCTGTTCAAAATCTCCTTCAGCACCCGCAGTGCCAGTGCACGAATCACATGCTGCACAAATGGCAGTACTTACCAACATAATTCAACTTCACATTCTTTGTTGGCATTAATAAAATTGTGTGTGTATATGTATATATACACATATATATACACACACACACACACACACACACACACACATATATATATATTATATATATCCTCTGTGCATACCTCTCCATCCCCCAGGGTTTCCAACAGCAACAAGAGAATAGTTTTAAAATGTTCATCCCAGACATGCAACTGCGTTTCCCTGATCAGACGCATGAGTTCACAGAGCGCTGCCTTCCTCTCCTCCACCCGCTCGCTGTGATTGGACAGCTCCTTTAACAGCTCCGCCACCACCTCGGACTGGTCCACACTGCTATCTGTTGGCATCGTTATGCAGAAGAGAATCAGAGCATGAGCTAAATTGTTAACAATAATTCGAGGGAGAACCCTAATTCAGATTTTTACCACTTACTTCTGTTTCTGGAGTTTAATTATTCAACTTTAATCTTTACCTGCAAACAAATTCTTTCTTCTGCAGGTCACTCACACTTGCACAGGCAGCATTAAATCTAACCCATTTCACTGCATGGTGATGGCCAAGGACATAAGTGAGAACTTGGCAACCAGTATACAATAAAAGATTAACAAAAAACAAAGTCTTAGGCTGCCCCACAAACTCATGATCAAAATAGCGACAGTTACACAAATGTACTTTAAACAAAAAGTATAAAACCACAGTGTTTGACTGTCAAGGTACGTAGGAGTTCACCCTTGGCAATTGTGCAGCCACGTGCTGCAGTCCAGTGAAACGTAGAATTACAGCACAAAACACACAATCTGGATTGTCTCACCATCCGTAAGGCTCTCGCCGTCTTGTTCCAGTGCATCTTTCAGGCTCTTACTAAAGGGGGAGGAGCCGAAGGAAGAGTCTGAGTAACTACCTGGCTGATACTCCTTGCTGGGGCGGGGACTAGAGGAGAGGAGGGGCATGGTGTTCAGCAGAGACGTTTTGTTGTCCAGTGCTGTCCGACCCGTATCCATAGTGTCAGCACCGCCCTACGCAGACACACAGACGTGCAAAACATCCAAATTATTTCAAGCTAAGCACTTATCTGCCACTTCTGCAGCATGCGCATATTTCCCCACAGAGAATTTCCCAGCTTTAATATTTCCTGATGTCTGTCTAATCCTTGTTTTGTATTTTAAACATTTACTCATTGAACTTAATTAAACACAACTGTCCTTAGCCTTCTATTATGAGAGAGTTGGAGCAAACAGGGGTTTTTTTGTATTCTTTTAGGAAAATATATTGAAATTCTTGCCCATGGTAAATCACATATACACTACAAATGTAGTGGATAAAGATTAGGTTGAAAAATGCTGACGTGTTTCTTTAACAGAAAGGCATAGGGGTTAGAATATGTGATTGGAAATTAAACATGAGCAACAGGGTTCAAAAACAATATGGGGGCGGAAGGAGGGGAGGGGACTCTGAACTCATCATTTAATGTTTCTGTTCTTGTGTTCTAACAAAAATACCCTGTTTCAGGTTTTCTTTCTTGTTCCTCTAACCAGTTCGAAGAGCTGGTGAACACCGAGGAGTCTCTGCCTTAAAGATCTGTAGCACATCCCTGCGATGGAACTAAAACATCAACTTCTAGCATGAGATTTTTACTGTCTAATCTGATGGCTCAGTACCCTTCCATGACTGCTATTACCTCTTCTCCGTCTCCCTCCCTTTTGCGAGGAGGTTCACTCATGTCCTCTTGGCTCCGCACACTGAAGTTCTGGATGGCTTGGGTAACGCCACGGAGAGAGCTGTAGATCTCCTCCGAGTTCATATTCTCCGTGTCATAATCGAATGCACTGGACAAACAGAAGAAGGACTAGATCAGTGATTTGTACATATTACATATAAGAATATGCAAGGTGTGCATTATCAGGGGATTGTGAGCTCTGTGTGTGTGTGTGTTACCTAGGGGAAGGCGTGTTCTGTGACGTGTTGGTCGGGGATGTTAGAGGACTAGACCAGCTGGCTGGTGACCTCGGTGTGTGTCGTGTCAGGGGGCTACCCACTGGGGCCTGCATGACGAGTAAACAAGATTTAGGATTTTATTGTTACAGAAAATGTTAACACAGGAATAGAGCAACTACAAGCATAAGCTGAGGTTCAGAAAGCAGACATCCTGCACGGTTTAATGGCCATCTTTGCGTATGGTACAAAATGTTTAGTCATTGCAGTGTGTAAACTACTGTAGTCTGCTGGGATCAGTAGTTCTGACAGAAAATTGTTTACCACTACATGAAGGATATCCTGCAGTCTATTAGCAACTGTGCATATTCTAATCTATAATATGTAAATCGTGATGAAAGTAGTCTCTAGCAGGATGACTTTTCCCCCCCGCAGACAGGGCATGATGACTCACTGAGTATGAAAATGTAAATTATACACTACCAGTCAAAAGTTTAGACACATTATTTTTTCCACATTTTAGAATAATAATAATAAAGTCATCAAAACTCTGGAGTAACACAAATGGAACTATGGGAATTATGTTGTG
>JANDJT010000141.1:6292307-6307500 GCA_024331685.1 Stegophilus panzeri | reverse complement strand
ATATTATTTAGACCATATGTATTCGTATTTATATTATTTAGACCATATGTATTCGTATTTATATTATTTAGACCATATGTATTCGTATTTATATTATTTAGACCATATGTATTCGTATTTATATTATTTAGACCACACGTATTCATATTATTGAGACTATACGTATTCGTATTATTTAGAACACACGTATTCATATTATTGAGACTATACGTATTCATATTATTTAGAACACACGTATTCATATTATTGAGACTATACGTATTCATATTATTTAGACCATATTGTATTTTTATAACACCCTGCCATTTGCGGTCTTTAGATTTTTTATTCTAAACCTTTTTCTCTAGTGAGCTACACAGAAACACCAACTTGTAGCAAAAACTATCAGCATGAAACAAAGGAAACCTTGAAAAGCAACAAGCAATGATATCTTCTGCATGATTGTGATCCTTCTGAATCACATCACCTGATACAAACCACATATGGTTTTATTCGCAGTGATAAGCACATTTCTTTCACTGTAAAAAAAAGCAAGTTTTTCAACTCCAGGCACCATCATTTAACATCATGGGCCATGGTGTTTGATTAAGAAAAGCATGTGAGGAAAAACAAGCCAAGTTCTGGAAGCTACCATGGGGCCTTGCAAAGAGTAGCGCACATGCACAAAAGTATTCAAAATATCAAGATATCCGATGTTTTTTTTTTTTTTTTTTTACCCCGTGAAGCCACAGCTGTGTGTGAATGGTCCAGTTTGCAGCAATGGCTGTGGCTACTCACCAAGTGGCGTGAAGGAGCGCACAGGGCTGGTGTCTCTGCTGCTCTCTCGACTGGCCTCACGACTGCAGCCCTGACTCACACTAGGCCGCGGTATACGACTACCCCGTGCTGACCCACCCCAAGAAAAAGGGATAGAAATAAAAGACAAATAGGAAATAGAGGAAAACAATGAAAGACACACACAGAGCCATAAATAACACGAAAAGACAAAGGAAGGGGACAAGGGAGGATAAGAGAGAAAGAACAAGCTTAACATACAAAATAGTAAAGCAATGAAACAGAGCAAGAGACTAGTCACAAACAGGGGTCCTAATTTAAAACCCTGACGAACCCCATAGAAAATATCTATAGTGTATTTTTATTTTACATATAAATGGATATTACAAAAAACATTAAACTGTTTGTATATCCAGCAATTCAGGCACTAAACCAGAAGTGAACATATTGCAGAAACAAAGATTCCACAGAAAGAAGGATAAGAAGTTAGAGATAAAGAGTATAAAAGATACTGATCTCTAGTTTACTCTCGTGAACTGTAGCGTAAAGCGTTACAGCTTTTTACTTGCATCTACATTCCTGTGCGATTCAGCACTCTGAATTAGCTGAGCAGGTTATCACAGGAGCAAGTCCTGTCTGTGCAAGCAGGCCAAAGCAGCACAATCAGCACTAAACACCACTGCAGGTCCGGTCAGGGCGGAGACAGACGGATGCGTTATCGTAAATGTGATGAATGAAGGAAAGAAGCGCAGAAAGCATACCTCCTTTTGCTCCGTTGTAGATGTGGCTGACGTTTGACGGTGCTTTGATCAAAAAAGCAGATTTTAAGACGAGTAAGAATACGATTGGCTGTAAGCTGCACCCACCCCACCAACATCAAAACCCAACAACACAGCAAGAAAAAAAACAACAACAACTGATTGACTTTGCAGGCAGCAAAAACACGTGGCGCTGTAAGAGTACAAATGACAAACAGCAGCTGGAAGAATTTAAAATTTTTTTTTATTAAAATCAATCCAAAATTAAAAGTGGTGAATTCCAAAAGCGAGTTCTTTTCAGCACTACAGATGTAGAGCCACATACAGACAGAAAAGAGGTCGAGAGGCTGGTGCTTACCCACGGACAGGCGGGTGGGGCTTGAATCTCGGCTGCAGCCCTGACTGCGTGGGATTCTGCTGCGCCGCTGGGAGCCTGGAGCAGCACTCACCCGCTGGGCGCCTGTACTCAGTGTGCTCAAAGCTGTGCTGGCCAACACACGGCCCGGCGAACCAGACCGAGAACCCGCTGAAGGGAGAGGAGACAGGAGAGAGAGGATTGTAAAACAGATTAGAACCGGCCTACGTTAAAGGAATATTCCACAGCTTTTTCAACCTAATCTCTATATACCACATATATATATTTAATATACACTCACCATCCACTTTACACCTGTACATTTATGCCTGTTCAGCCAATCATGTTGCAGCAGTGAAATGGATACAAATCATGCTGATAAAAGGTCAAGAGCTTCATTTAACAGTTAGTTAATGAGCAAACTTCAGAATGGGGAAAATGTGATCTCTGACATTGGCCAGGGTTGTTGGTGCCACATGGGCTGGTTTGAGTATTTCAGAAATGGCTGATCATCTCGGATTTCCACACACACACACACACAAACAACAGTCTCTAGATTTTACACAATGGTGTGAAAGACAAAAAACCATCCAGTGACTGGTGGTTCTGCAGACGGAAAAGCCTCACACACTGAAAAAACACCAAGTCTTTTTCCAAATTTTTGACGGTCCAGTTCCAGTGATCCTGTGCCCACTGTAGCCTGGAGTCCTGTTCTGCTGTTGTAGCACATCCACCTGAAGGTTCATTCACATGGTGCGTTCTCAGATGCTTTTCTTCTCACCAGGGTTGTAAATAGTGGTTATTCGAGTAACTGAAGCAATCATGTCATCGAGAACCAGTCTAGTCATTCTCCCTGGATGTTTTATATTAGTCGCACCATTCTGTGTGAACTCTAGACACTGTTGTGTGTGAAAATCCCAGGAGATCAACAGTTTCTGAAAGAGCATGTCAGGTAACAACAACCATGCCACAGTCAAAGTCACCGAAATCACATTTCTTCCCTCATTCTGACATTCGATATGAACATTAACTGAACTGAACCTGTATCTGCAGGATTTTATGAATTGCGCTGCTGCCACATAATTGGCTGACTGGCTAAATGCAGGAATGAGCTAATAAAGTGGATGGTGAGAGTATATTTTGAATTCTTTTCTTATGTGTTAAGTGATTGTGTGTGGTTAGTAGACAGAGATTAAGTTGGAAAAAAAAACACTGGAACGTTCCTTTAGTATTTTCAATAAAAACAGCATATATAGAACAAACACACACTACTTCAACTGACGAACAGAGAGGAACCAACAGTCACAACAGTAAGTATCATTGAAAGCCAAAGTTAACTATATCAGTATTTTTATGACTAGGATGGAGCTCGCACAACAATAATCTACTCACAGAAACAAGAGGGGGAAAAAAATAATAATAATAAAAAAAAAAATTATATGCAGTGTCAAACATAAAAATGAGATGTGCCCAATGCAAAGCAGAATTTATTTCTAATACTAATGAATACACAAACATTGACCAGCTCCTCCAGACTTTTCTCTGTAACGCCACACATGTTCCCATGAGAAATTATTTGTATTCAGTTAGTTGTTAAAAGACTAATTCAAGCAGAAATGTTTATAAACTTGGTAAAACACCTCTAAGGCAACCAGAGCAAGCCAAGCAGAGAAGCTGTACACTGTACGTGCAGCACCTAGTGTGGGGATGGACAGTAAAGTCCATGTGTCTCCATCAACCACGAAGCTAAAACAGGGTGGATCCCAGTGTAAAGGGGCAAGTTTTGTGAGACAGGTAAAATATGTGGAAATTCTTACCAACTGCGCTAGCAGACTGTTATCCTGAGCCAAAATGGGTCAAAATCATAGGGAGGGAAGGAGCCGTGAGGCCCATTATGTAGGAGGAGGAGCACATTAAAACGAAGCAATGCATTATGGGCTAAAAACATGCACATAACTTGAGCAATCCAATGTATGCGGCTTATGCGTGAACAAAAATATAAGGCTGGAAATCAAAAGAGCAATGTCAGGAGCGCACACAGAATCCGAAAGCTGCCGAACAGCACAGAAAGATGATGAAAGAAGATGAAATCCCTAACATACACACTCTCACACTTTATGAGTCTCTACTTCACTGGTTTATGCTTCCCTTTAATACAAGATTTTTTAATGTCTCTCTTGAAGTCAATGATGCCTCATACACACACACATTAATGTGTGAGATTGCAGGAGTGTGTTTGGCTCTCAATTGTCCTGCAGGCAGAAATGGACTCATACCAAGACACCCAAGTGAATACCACACAGCATGCATGTACACACTCGCACACACACACACACACACACGCGCGCTCTCACTCACTCGCACACACTAACACACTCGCCGATACGTCAAACAAGGGTACCTGGCGTGCAATCAGAATCGTCGGAACCTAGAGGCACAGAAACAGTTGGAAGGAGCCGTGTGTTACATCCCGAGAGCAGGATGGTTCCATAGACACACACACACTGTGCTCTTGGACAGACAGTGCATGCTACAGCAAGCTGTGTGCACATATATGTTGTATACACTTGTATGGGTTGCTTTAAAAGTCTACTCATTACTTGAATGTGCATAGTTTGATTGTGATCTCCTTTAAGAAATAATTTAAATGAGGTACGTATTGTCCATTTTGTATTTAATGACATCACACAGGTTGTTGAGTGTATCAGGTTGAGCAGTGTTGATGGGTTTTTTTTTTTGTTTTGTTTTTTTAAACATGACTGAGCATCAAGCAACATCTGAATTCAGATTTTCTTAATTCCATGCTATTTAGGGATGATTCAGTAAAATGACCAAAAAAAAAAAAAAAAAAAAAAAAATCAAAAGATGGATTGAAGTGAATTCCTCAAACCAATCCTACAGTGCTAGATGTGCGTTATCCCTGGAAACCTGTCCCTAGACTCTCACCGCCTTAGTGTGCTTTCATATACGCGGCGTTTCATTCGTTTGAATTGAACTCTGGTGCGATTGCCTCTTTGGTGTGGTTTGTTTGTGCAGGTCAGAACACAGCAATCCCAACTGGGTGCAGACAGAAATGACTCGTTTAAAATATTTTACGTATTGCATCCACCATTTATTTTCTCTTTTTATTTGTCAGGTCAAATCTCCAGAACACATTACTTTTGAACAGCACTTAGCACTGTGCTTTGGCAGTTTCCTTCTCGTGGCTCTTTTTAGCAGCTCACATCTACAAAAAAAAATAAAATCCTATGTTCTATGTGCTTGGGTAGCAGTCATCACTCCTGTCCACAAGAGACAAGCTGCAAACTGCATGAGAGGCTTGTTGCTCGCTAGTGTGAAACAGGCCAACTAAGATAGACTTACAAGGTAGGTGGATCTCATTAAGTGGATCCAATTAACAGTGTAATCGCTGTGCTGAGAATGGTGAATATTATCTGATGGGCATATGACGATCCCTCTCCACTGACAAATGAGATAGAGTATAGCTGACAATTTGCCAACTTCATTCGGTAGTTGATCATCAGCAAAGTGCAGCCATATGTTCCCTGAGAACACGAACAATGTCCGTCAAAAATTGATAGGTGTACTGAATAAACTCACATACACACATGTGGAAGAGTGATCAGAAGTGTGCACATGTTCATGCACATGTTTGAGTGTTTCATCGATGGTGTGCCTGTGCAAACACTTACGCTGTGACTGAGATACCATCTTTGTTCGGCTCCGGGCCCTCGAGTCCACCTGACTGCTGCTAATTCCTAATGGAGTTGACAACGGCTGCTTAGTGCGTAGTCGGCCTGAAAATGCACGGAAACACATTTACGTCTCAAAGCCATCAGTCTGTGACAGAATCCAGCCAATACATACACATCTCTTTAAAATCGCTCGAGCATCACTCATCCTGCAATATACACGTCTAAATATCAGCGCTGTCGTTTTGCCATCGTGTTATTTATGTTATGTTAATGTGCCATTTGCTAAAATTGTGACGGGAATTTTAAATGCACGCCAATGAACATCGATGGTTAACCGCAATTACCCCGGGACTAGAGACTGACGCCAATCTCAACAGAATGCTTTTCACAACGCACTAACAAACCCAAAGGAATTACTGGGCACTAGCACAGCAGCAAGTCAAAGCTGTAAAAATGTTTCATTTTGGGTCAAATCAACCCGACTAAATCATTCTGGATAATCACGATCAACGACACAAAATAATGCAATCAATTCATTCATTATTTAAACCCTTTGACAGTCTTTTGCTGGCAGCCAGATAAATCTAGAGTTAGAGAAACAGGTTAACTGACAATTAGCACCAAGCTTGAGTAGGCAGACTGATGAAAGCATTAGAGAAAAGAAAGATGAATGGGAATGGGGGACTTCCAGATTAAGCAGCTGAGTGTAATTCACAATCTCAATTACAGTCTGCAGTACCGCTCCTTTCCAGCAGGGTGCAGCAACATCGCAGCACAAACAAGAAACACAAGGTGAGGAAGATGATGGTACAGTGATATGGATTCACACCAGAATGCTGCTGGACTAATATGTGACACAGAGGTCTAATATGTGACATAAAATGATCCAACTAGAACCGTAATGTCTTCCATTAGAAACAGATTGTGAACCTCTGTGTGTTTTATGGATGTGTGCGTCTCCTAATCAATCAGACTGTACGTGGAGGTGAGGAAGATCTGTAAAGGTCCACCAAAAAAAGCAGGAGAACATGAGCACATGAATCTCAAAAGTGTGAAACAGGTGAACACCACAAAGAGAGACAAAAAAGAAAGAAAGAAGAAAAAAAAAAAAGAATGGAAG
The DNA here is from genome assembly GCA_024331685.1 of Stegophilus panzeri. Classification (NCBI taxonomy): domain Eukaryota; kingdom Metazoa; phylum Chordata; class Actinopteri; order Siluriformes; family Trichomycteridae; genus Stegophilus; species Stegophilus panzeri. Next base: position 6,300,798 of record JANDJT010000141.1, on the reverse strand, counting down.
AACAGATAAGCTAAAGCAGATGGGAGGACAGGACGACTACGATATGATCTTACCATCCTTATCAGAGGCATCATCTTTAAGCCAGAGAAGAGAAAGAGGAGCACAGCAAAACAGTTAGATAGAAGAGTATATGCACGTGCGCGCGCGCACACACACACACACACACACACACACACACACAGTGCAGAAACATGCATACACACCACTTTAAAGAACACGGACATACTTCAGATTACTTAACTCCAAGTTAGGGACTAAACTGAAGAACATATTCCCAGAGAGAGAGAAAGGAGGGATGTGCGAGTTTGTGAAGGAGGAGAAAGGGTGTTTCAGCTTTCAGTGGTCCAAGTATTGGGTCAGTCCTAATAAGAGTATGTGTTTCTGAGCAGGTACCTAGCGAGGCGTAGGTGCCTGGGGGTAAAGCTGTAGTGAGGCGGCCGGCTCCTCCTGCCTGTCCACTGTGTCTGGCCTTCGCACTGGCAGCTGCGTTTACATCCACATCACTCCGAGATCGCTGCAGGGAACCTGGTGAGCCTGATGACTTAGAGCTGGCTGGAACTGAGGAACAAGCACATAAAAAAAACAAAACAAAAAAACAAAAAAAAAAACAACAACAAAAAAACATATCTTCATATAACAGCAATTACTCGTATGATCTACTCTCAAACTGTATTCAAGTTTTAAATGAAAAATGAGATAACAGTTTGTATTCCTATACAGACAGACACTCACCTCTGCCTGGAGCAGCTGACCATTTTGAAGTCAACGGCCGACTAAAAAAAAAAACCCCCCAAAAAACAAACAATAATAATTCATCAGATAATACATATCTTTTGCTACTGGTGGATAAAGTCCATACAGGATTTCAGAGAGATTTTTTGTGATTGTGCTGGTCAAAAATGCTTGATTTAGCTGCAGCTTTTTTTTTTTTTTTTTTTTCGAAATTTGCAAGAGTTTTTTGGGCTTATTTTTGGGCAGAAAACGAGCTGAATTGGCCAAATTGCAATTGCATGAAATAGTTCTGCACGGTCTATCGCAGTGATGTTTGTTGGTAAAAGAAACCTTTTAGCTGTTCTCATGTTCGACGCACGTGAATCAAAGAGGGCTTTGGTGGAACACACGTCGTGATGACGTCGTATGACACATTCCTAATCTGTGGAAAATCTTCAGTAATTCTGAAAAATTGCATGATTCTCCATATATTGCGGAGCTTTCACAATTTTGCATTAATTTCTGCGATCGCAAAATCCTCGAGGGACTGATTAAGTGCTAGTTTAATGGAATGGCAGATTCTCAATAGATGCCTTTTCCATTGGCCATAAGTCCGATAACCAATGATTGCAGGTGTGTGTTATTTGGTTCCTGCTTACAACTACCACATCCAGTAACATACGATACCATATAAAAACAAACAAAAAACAGAGTACAACTATAAAATAAGTAATTTGTTACAAAATGTGCCATGATGAACAATTTTACACAATATAGAAACTGCATGAACAAACAGAAAAAACTTATTTAGTGATCATTAAGGAGGAAATTATTCCTTACAGTTATGTTCTCATAACATCACATTTTCATCATTAGTTAAATTAAAATGCTAATTTTATTTCAGTATCATGAGGCTCTTTCATTATCGTCATTCGCTGAAATGTGAGATCCTCATGTCTTATGCGCCAGTAATTGTGTTGTAACAAATATATGCTAGTTGGCCAAATGATTGTCCAGATAAAAGAACAAAAGTTCATTCAAGCACATGTGTTCTTGAGCAATTTAATGGTACTTTTACTGTTCTCACCGCGTCAACTTTCTCTCAAATTACTGGAAAAATAACCCCCAATTTCAGTTCGTCTCTGTTTAGGTCAGTTTTGAAAATGTGATAAGTTTGGCGAAGTGTCCAATATGTGTGTGTGCTTCTTACTTGAGACTTTCCTGCGAGCTGGAGGAGGAGCGATCCGACTGTGGAAGCGATGCCACGCTGCCCGAGCTCTTTAGACACGACTGAAGGGTCTTCTGATAGGACGATTCTAACGAGTTATACAGAGACTCCGCCTCCACGGGGAAATGTGACCGCAGCCCCCAGTAGGCCCTGAGAGACAAGTCGATTTTTCTACATTAATCCAAACTCAGGAAATGTGGATCATTTACAGTCCATTGAAGTTACCCATACTTTCTGGCCTCCACTCGAGCCTCTGAGTCAGCATCTCTGATTCCCTTCCTTATGCTGTCCACCAAAACTGCTGTATGCCTGAGACACAGAGAGAGAGAGAGAGAGAGAGAGAGAGAGAGAGAGAGAGAGAGAGAGGAGAGAACATAAGGAAGTGCTACAGAAAGTTGGGGGAAAAAAAAAATCCCTTTAGTTCCTCTTTTCTTCATACTTCTCCAGAGAGTGTGTCTGCCATTCCTGCAGCAGCAGATCCAAGAACACATAACAGCGTCTAAAGGGGGAGTGAGAGAGTCAGTAATGAGATAATTGCACATGATTAGTGTTTAGCACATGATTTGTATGGAGTGGTGCTGCTGCCGCTGCCTCACCTCCTTACAGCCACAGATTTTGATGTGCAGTTTCCTGTGATGAGAGGAATCAGCCGTGGCACGTGTGTGTGCTGCCAACAAAATATACAAAACAGTCAAACTCCATCAAATCCTACAACAAAACTACTGTATGCTTGACTGCTTTCATTTATCTGCAGTCACTGTATATGCTACAACATTTTATATTTTTTGCTGTATGTTTGCCTGCATTTTTCTTTACTTTTTCCTCATAGATAACGTAATGTTTATATTTGCATTACTAATTCTCTCATGTTGTCTTTGGGCAAAATAGAAATCCTTAAATTATTTTATATCCCAGTGCTGCTGAATTCCCAAGTCTGATTGGTCACAAGGTGTTGACTAATATATAAAAGCATCTCTGGTAATAGTGTCAGCTGTAATCACAATCACAGGTTTATATGAACGTGCTCATTTGAAATGTTCTGGTTTCTATAAAAACTAATTCAAACGGCGAATGCTCCATATAACCCAAGCTTAAAAACAGGTGTTTGTTTAACGTCGATGGAAGGAGACATCGGTATCAGCACTATGTAAGTATTCCTCTAAGGGTTGTTGTGTTTTCCAGTTTCTCGATAACATGACAAGCTGCATTTTTTGTTGTTGTATTAACTTCAAGATAGAGGAAACAAAGAAAGGCTTTATAGCTGTCATAAAATGATAGCAGGAACTGACTTGTCTCATGGATGTTTCACAACATTAAATGTAACTATAAAAATGGTTTTAAGAATCTTTTTGTGGTAGAAGACGAATAAAACATATTTGGAGGTGCAGCTATTGGAAAATAACAACTTTAAGGTGGCAACAGCGCTCCATTTCATGTCGAGGCGCATCATATGAGCGGTGTTTTATTCCTTGCATATTAAATGAACTCACACACTTATCAAACACGTTTACACCCATTAATACTGGGGGTTCCTCACCCGTATAATGATGCGAATTGCTGCTGTGCCAGAAGTCGCCATTACTTTTGCACAGTTGGGAATAAGATTAAACAACACAGGAACGATGGCCTCTGCTCCATGGTCAAACCTATTCCCCAACACTGTGGACAGGTGCCTACAGACAACAACAAAAATAATTACACACACAACAAAAAAGTGTGCCGACACAAACATACCTGACGAATCATGAATGAAATGAAAGGAGTAAATAAATAAATAAATAAATAAATAAATTTGTGCAATCAGTCATCTTGCACTTCCTTATGCGGTCACTTATTTCCAACCCCTTAATTAGGTGATTAAGCGAAACATGATCTCAACAGGCTGAGTAGAGCGGCCGCTCTGAAATAAAGCCTTTCTGTCGGTAACTCACGCCACAGTGATGCAGGCCTCTCGCACCACCTGCGATCGAAGGTCTTTCGCTGAAATCTTAAACGCTCCGTCCAGCAGGCGCAGGTGCTGGTAGAAACAGTCATAGTTTTTTGCCCCTGCGACCAGCAGAGATCGGACCTTCTTCAACTGAAATGAAATGAGAGTTCAGTTAACCTGCAAGTCCAATCATAGAAGACACTTCGGTTTCTATAGAAACAGCTAATGTGAAAATGTGGCCCAATTGTAGAATTTCCAAAGTGTTTGACATCGCTGCAGCCAACAGAGTAAAGATTTCAGTCAGTACTACAACCTTCTGGGAAATCTGGAACTTATACCATGCTTAAGGTTTTCTCATGAAAACAATACGGTGTGGAAAACGTCCTCATGTGTCACCTGCTTTTGTTCTGGACCATACTGAAGAAACTACCTTACACTGTAGATTACACTGCAAGTAGCAGATTCAATAATACCCAGGAAAGATTGAAATCTTTAACATTCAAAGGAATGGGAGCACACAGACAAATCATTCATAATCTCTCTCTCTCTCTCACACACACACGCCAAGTCCAAACACAGAGCACCAGCACTGAAATTCTCATAGGCCCCATTTACACCCAGCTTTAATGGTCACATGTGATCTGAAGGGAATCTCAAGTGGTGCAACTCTAAGGTTATAATCCATCATCAGGAGCTAGAGAGTTTTTAACCTTTACTTTCCTGACTTTAGTACTTTAGTAGCTGTCATGATAAGGGACAGAGGTAGCTTATAGAGCGAGAAATGCCAATGAAAGCATTAGGAGGTAAAACGTTAAAAACCTGCATGTAATTATAAGATGACCTGTGTTGATGTTGCATTTACACCTGGATTGTCCTGGTATGTATAGATTTTTACATGTCATACAGACTGTGCTTATACCTGCCCGAGATTCTGATCACAATGCAAGCCAGACATCATCTGGAGGTGCACTGCCTGATCTGATCCCGTTACAATCACTGTGTGTGTGCGCGCGCGAGTGTGCATGGATATTAAAATACCTGGTTAACCATTTAGGGTGCCAGGATTACTGAAATAATGATTTAGTTATTTGTTATGCTCTACATTCACAAAGTCAGTGAGAAAAAAGAAGAAAGAAAAAAACAGAAGAAAAACTTCAAATCTGGCAATATTCTGATACATATAGCAACAGTATCATGGTTAGAGGTGCGCATCGGGACTGAAAAAGTCTTGGTAGCAGACAGTTTTTACTCTATGAAACATAGGATAATCAATACCTTAGAAATCTATAAAAACAGACACAGATCAGATACCAAGGGTTTGCAGATTAAGCCCATTTCACACCAGTGGGGACGCTGCATGCATGACTCATTGCAACCGTTCGGTTCCATTTTAAGATGGACGCTGCATTCTTCATTTCTGTTTTGTTCATTGGTTTAGTAAAGAACTTGCATATATTTGTATTGAGCAGAATAGTATAAACATGCATTGCCAATTTCATCACAAACTTCTTTAATCCAAAAAGATTTTCATTCCTGAAATGAAATTTTAAACAGGCTGCAGGCCCGTCTGTCAAACACAAATGGGTGCCGACACCACATTTTTAGTTGAAGTGGTACTTAATTAGCTCCTTATTAAACACATATTTGCTCATTCACTCTTATGAATTATCAATAATTAGCGCTTATACCTGGCTTTAAATGCTACAGAATCATGATTGGATGTGAATGCAACATATAAAATGGGGCGTCAATCAACAGGGCAGCCTACATGCCTCAGTAGATGCCTGTGTGTGTGTGCGCACAAGTTTTTGAATACTTGTAATGAGTAGATATCCTGAGTGTGTACGTGTGTAGGAAACACTCACTGCATTAGTTCTCTGATCCCAGTCGTGTTTATCATCAGAGAGAATCTCTCGGATCTTGTTCAGATTATCCTCCAGATCACGCGTGGAGTAGATCTACGGAATGAAGAACAAAAGAGTACGTCACTTACACCACCCAGCTTTAGACACATCATTATACACAAGCTTGTAAGATTTACTTAAAGTTAAGATTCTCCATCAACCTTTTAACACCTGCAGCCAAAGTAGTGTGAGAGAGTGTGTGTATCTGACCTGAACAGTGGGGACATCTGTGAATGCTTTAATAAAGTCCTCCTCATCTACAGCTCCAGCTCCCTCTTTAGACACACCTGTAGAGAAGGCATCAGTTAGATTTTCATTTGACGCTACTGTTTTTTTTTTTGTTTTTTTTTAATAAAAGTAGGACGTTTAGTAGCCAGGATGTCCGACTGCGATCTAACAGTATCTCAATTTTATCTGTTTCAGCAGAGTGTACTATAATGGTATTATAAGACAATACAAGATGAATCACACTGTTTTATTTCTAAGCCTGTGTTTATTTCCTGGTCGTCCATACGTCATAATAGAATACTACACTTTCAGTGCATTTTTAATCAAAAAATGTTTGCTGTTTCAATCCTAAAAAAACTGCACAAAACATCAGAGTTTGATTTTCAGGCATTAATGCACAATCTTTCAAGACAGAATCATGATCATATCTAAAGTTTCTCCCCACTCCTGCACAATTACACTGTCTCCAGGGGGAAAACTCAATTTGAACTGAGCCTCCTCGGAGAGAGGAGAGTGACTGTTGCGGCTGTTTCCATAGCAACTGAGCACACTAAAAAGTGTTCCTATGGAAACCACTGCAAGGCCAAGATAGAGGGGTCCCCTACGTTCTGTGCATCGTTATTTGGAAGTAGAGGTCATCGTCATTGTCTAACTGCATTGTGGTATGATCTCTGTGCTGAAACACTTGAAATTAAGGCTTAATAGTTCTGAATATGATTAAAAAAAACAACAACATGCTTTTAAAATGAAGTGCTTATAACAAGCAATTCTACGGCACATGTGTTATACCTCCTGCAGTAAACACACACACACTTCAGTTATAATGGACATCCTGTCTGTGCATTATAGAGCTGTCAATCTCAGATCCCGAGGGGCAGCAAATCGCGCCCCCCCCGTCCCCGTGTGATGGGCAGCTCAGACAGTGGGACGGACTAAAGAGTATATGATCAACAAAAGTCAGCTGAATAGGCTTGGTCATCAAACCTGAGCAAATTCTGTGTAGGGGGGGGTTTATGTAGGCCTTTTTATCCTCAATGAAACGCAAAACAAGCAATTAAGCTTCAGCATAAACACCAGTACCAACAGCAGATACTGCAAACTCAGACTAAAAGACCCAAGGCTCAGAATCATTTGTTGTACAACAGGTACAGCATAATATAAGGGTTTAATCCAGATTCAGAAATGTCAAAAGAACACACATCATTCTTTATGACAAAAACAAATAATGATTGATATTACACACAAAACTAATCACACCCAGTAAGTGAAAATGTTCTCTCGATCTATCTCGTCTACATATATATTGTATACCACATGTTTTAACAACCACACGTATGCAGGCAGCTGGCCAAAGAAGTCACTGTGGTGCTTCCCCCCCCCAGACATTTCATATACCAACCAGTCAGAGAAGAGCAGCTGGGCAGGAATATCCTGAACTCACCTCTGACATCAATTTACAGCGCATTGTTCTGGCACAACAAAACCAATCCTGCTGTAAAGAAGGTGTGGACTGGATCTCATACAGAGTCATACATTTAAATTAATAATTCAGTTTGTCTAGAATTTTTGAAAGTGTACTCTGCATTTGAAACATTTTGGCTGTTATAAAAATATCAGTAGTTATAGATTAATATTTACCACACTTCCCCACAGCAGTAGACTAACAGCACTGCAGGCTTTAGACCTAAATCTTATTGTGTTCATTTAAAAGTCTGGAGAGCAAAAAAAAAAAAAAAAAAAAAAAAAAAAAAAAAAAAAATCATCATTTTATCCGGTGTCTGTAGCACTTCGATTCAGTCAGAGATTTACTTCGATTCATGAGGCGAGTTTAACGAATTGCCTTCAGAAGTAAGAACCAGGAGGCTGCCTTCTAACTTATCTCTAAAATCATCATCTACTGACTGAAAGGTGGTGAGTTTACATCCCAGCACCGCCAGCTGCCACACTAAATCAGTTTGGATAAAAACAGTCAGCCAAATGAGCAAAAAATAAACAAATTCCTCTGTACTTTCCTGAGATCCATTTCTGTTCTAGCTCCCTCTATTAAACCTTCAGTGTTCTCTGGAACAGGATTACAGCACTTGCAGCTCTGCATGTATGCAATCGGCTGAACCACACATACACCGTTACAACGAATGTGCATCAATGCCGCAGACTATCAGCTTTTGTCCAGGATTTCTGTAGCTTTTCAACTGATGTACTGCAGAATCAACACCTGACTAAGATAGATGCAGCCTGGTGGTCAGGTTAGGACTAAACACACATTCCCTATTAACTAAACTAACAGCATAATGACACACCAACATTCATTAGAAATGATAAAAAGGAAACAAAAACAAACCTTACTTGTGTGTGCGTGTGTATATGTATACACACACACACACACACACACACACACAGTATCTCACAAAGTGATCACTCCTCACATTTTTGTAAATATTTGATTATATCTTTTCATGTGACAACACTGAAGAAATGACACTTTGCTACAAT
>JANDJT010000141.1:6265093-6277049 GCA_024331685.1 Stegophilus panzeri | reverse complement strand
TATCTCAATCAGTGTCCAAAACTGTCTCCTTACCTTGCCTCGCAACAGTAAGCTTATAATAATGATTTATAATTTGAGCCGTTGGGTGGGATTTCGTGGGAAACGTCAGCTTGACGTCATTCGTCTTTGCCTGGTTAAGTCATGTCCGTAAACAGAAAGAAGAAGAGAAGAGCCGGATACTATATGGTGTGTGTGGGGCTGAGGATGGTGGAGTGTTTGTAGCTTTTTCTTACGGCAGTTGCTTAGAAATTAAACTTGTCGTCTAGACGGCTGCTTTTAATCTGGACAGTTCTAAAGCAATCATCGTTAACATCCAAGGAATCAGCTGGCGTCAAAAACAAGAAGCCTCGAACTGCGGAGCCAACAGTCAAAAAGGGAAAGCGACTGAGCCCGTGCTAAAACGAGAATAAATATCAGCATGGCTTTTAAGAGGTGGCGACAACTCCGAGATCTGAAGGGAATGAAGACTGACGCAGAGATGGCTTTTTTCTGCTGAACAGATAAGACATCTCAGTAGCTTAATATCTAGCTTGCTAACATTAGCACACTTGTTCACTTGATTCAGCTAGGTTCTGGGTTTGCTGTATTTGTTTGTTTGTTTGGTTTTGCTGTGGTCAGTGTGGTAAATTGCACTTATTTTCTGCAAGCTATGAGAGAGCAAAACTCACCTCTACTCCAAAGAAAACCGAATCCGCCACCACCTCCGCTGCCAAGTATTGGAGCGAATATACATATACCTCAAACCATCAGATTCTCTGTGCAGAGGAGCAGTGCTGAAGCACAACTCACGTTTACAAAAAAAAATAACAATAAAAATCTCCGCAAGTAATTTGCAGTTTTATGTTTCAGAGACGGCGATAGAGAGGAAAAAGTTCAGTACTGCAGTTATAAAAAGGGGGAGGAGCCACTCAAAATGCCCCACCCTGCCTTCCTGTTTCAATGGAAATTACGCCAAAACATCAAATAATGCTGCGTGTTTCAAGGCACTTCACAGGGATTTTAATGTCTGTTGCACTGCTATGAGTGACACAGCAGCGACGCCTGGGTTTGAAAACAATATATTTTCACTGACCCCAATCAGATGCACTGACCCCGTTAGTCTACCTTGTAGATGTATTGTAAGAGTCTACAGCCTCCATATATACAATTTGTGCTAATTACTCCTTCAACAGTGCCAGTTTCCACTGCTGCTGGCTGGATATTTTTGTTTTAACCGAGCAGTGACCTTGAGATGCTCTAAATTCCCAGCAACACTGCTGATACGTCTGACAGTGCCACACACTACCACGCTACTAAAAATGGGCCTCATTTATCAAGATGAATATGAACGGATTTATACGTAAATCGTTAGTACGAGCATATTCTACTCCTGCTTCCAGGTGTAAATTTAGGCCTAAGACTTACTAATGTAAATCTCATTTAAAACCTGATCAACTTCATATCATGTAATTTGCATGAATCACTTTTATTGCATCAATCATGACTTTGAAATATGGAATATAATGTTGAGGTTAAATTTTTTTATTTTTTTTAAAATATATATTTACAGCATTCAGCAGACACTCTTATTGACGGAGACCTACAGAAGTGCCTTGTAGTTTCTATCAAAAACACATCCTCGTGAAGAGAATCAGTGTCTCCGAAATGTTTGTAAATCCGGCGTCAATGTTTAGTTTAGTTTGGTTTACACAAACATTTGAACAAAATGTTACTAAATAAATGACTGTTAAATGAGGTTCAGGGTCTGTGCTCTGTTAATAACGATACCAAATAATATCTGCTCAGTGGCGGTCCTTCTGCATTACTGAACTAACTATTTCTCAGCTATATCAACATACACTGGATGTGATGTAGTGCATGCGTGACGTGTAACCCACGTACGTATTCATGCTGTAATTACTACTCTTCTTGTTTTGCACACTATAATCTTACTAGTCACATCTTAACACTGCTGTCGTCCTAGCAAGAGCACGACTTCATTTTGGGCCAACTGGGCTTTATTTAACCATCAGCTGCTTGTGCAAATGTCCCCATTCTTTCTACTTCCTCCTGCTCACAAAAGAAGATTCTCCTGACGCCTGGCTGTTACCTATTTGCCATTTGTATTTATTTATTTATTTATTGTTCTTTTAATGCAATGCCAGTATCAGTGGCTATTTTCATGGCAAGCTCAAGGTAGGTAAAGCAGGTATTCCAGTAATTCTTACAGCATTACAACAATAAAACATTTAAAGAAGTGTCAACAACAGCAGCTATATGAGGTCCTTCACTTTAATATTCAATAAAACCTCCAGGATGTTTCCTGGTGAGACATTTTGGAAGACTTCTAAATACATATTTTCTTGCATTGCTAAGACCAAGGCAGTCCATTAACATATGTTTAACCATCATTCTTGTTTTACAGGAATCACATGTTGGAGGTTCTTCACCGTTCAGTAGGAAAGCATGTGTAAGTGTCCAATACATGCTATTTGTTTTGAGAGGTGATGTAGGCTGAAAGCAATACTATCTAGTCCCAGCATCTTGACTTAGTTGTAAGTTGTGCCCTAATTTTTACCATATAAATATTCTAGTATTCAAGTTTTCCAAGTTTGGTAACGAGATGTGGAGGCTAAATTTTGATAATAAAAATCTTAGTATTTGTCGACTAATAAGACTAAGACGGCAGCAGTAGTGGGAATGGGTTTATCCTGGTTTAGCCTTTAAACATTGACTCGGACTATAAATACAATATTTAAATGCAGAAAGAAGTAAATGGTGTGGAGAGTAAAGAGATGTAAATCACAAATAAATTTAAAAAAAAAAAAAAAAAAAAAAAAAGTACTAAGATGATGGTAAATCTACTGTACTGCCCGATACTACTGTAGGTCTCGCTGTTTGAAGATAATGCTCTGTTTAAATACAGGCATTTCTACTAGGATGTGCTGAACTTTCTGACTGAACCCGACATGTCATATGTAAAAGTAACAGACTTTATGAGACTTTATGGTGAAATAGATTTGACAGAAAAAAGAAGACAGTGTGCGCATGTGAGTGAAAGAGAGTGAAACAGACTGACCGTGCGGCTGGCAATCCTCTCTTGCCCAGGTCTGCCCTCACTCGCTCGCCTACATGACGATACACCTCAACCAGAGTCGTTACAGCCGTCTCCCGTACCTGCAGGATATATACACACGCAAATATTCACAGACTCCAATATAAAATGATCAAACATCATAAACACACCCAGATCAGCTTTCTGGCCTCCTTTACCTATTCCTACTGAGGGTTTTACCTAAAGGTTCGATCTCATCCTGTTCTCAAGGTCTGCTAGTCACCTTTTACCTCCATTTAAATTTTAAACCCTCCCACAAGCTACAAACTCACTTTCTTACTCCTCTTAATCCTGCTTTCACTGGGTGATCTGGTTCCCAGCAGCAGCTCCCACTGCACCAAATACTCATAAATATAGAATTACAATACCAGTACAAACAGAAACAAATTCATACTTGAGGGTTCTGGTCTCCTGTTAGTGCACACAGATGCGGTACAAATTTACTCAGACTCAATGGCTGGGCACCATACCTGAAATAGAAAGACAAAGAGGGACACAGTTACTATTATTTCAGACCAAGAAGATCTTTATCTGCAAGGGGAACTGCAGTAATGAAAAACTTTCCTGCTACACAACTGATGTCACACCCTCAGCTGTAACTACTTGTCTTAATAGCTTGTATTTTTGTTTCGACCAGGAAATATAAACAGAAGCCTAAAACAAATAAACTAACGAGATTCACTGCATGGCAACAGTGCAAATCACAGTTTTTTTTATCTTCATAAATATAACATTGCTTTCCATTTATTACTTAAAAAACATTACAGCAAAAAACTTCTGCCTATGGTTTTAACAAAAACAACATTCTTGTGCTCCTCCGCTAGCCATGACGACTGATCATCAACTGCCTGACATGCCCCATTCACGTGAACACATGACTGCTTTGTCGGTATCTTTTCAGTACAACTCAGCATCAAGCTTTAAGAAATTATTACGTGTATATACATACATACATACATACATACATACATACATACATACATACACACACACATAGATTAGCCATAACATTAAAACCACCTGCCTAATATTGTGTAAGTCACCCCTTGTGCCACCATAGAGGCATGGACTCCACAAGACCTCTGAAGGAGTGTGGTATCTTGTACCAAGACATTAGCAGCAGCTCCTTTAAGTTCTGTAAGTTGTGAGGTGGAGCTTCAATGGATTGGACTTGTTTGTCCAAAACATTCCACAGATGCTCGATCGGATTGAGATCTGGGGAGTTTGGAGGCCAAGTCAACACCTTGAACTCTTTTTTTTCCAGGTTCCTCGGACCATTCCTGAATAATTTTTGCAGTGTAGCAGGGAACATTATAATGCTGAAAGAGGCCACTGCCATTACAGAATACTGTTGCCATGAAGGGGTGTACTTGGTCTGCAACACTGTTTAGGTAGGTGGTACATGTCAAAGTAACATTAGCATGAATGCCAAGACCCAAGGTTTCCCAGCAGAACATTACCCAGAGCATCACACTTCCTCCACCAGCTTGCCTTCTTCCCATAGAGCATCCTGATGTCATCTATTCCTCAGATAAGCGACACACACGGCCGTCTACATGATGTCAAAGAAAACGTGATTCATCAGTCCAGGCCTTCTTCCATTGCTCCATGGTCCAGATCTGATGGTCACATGCACATTGTTGGCAGTGGACAGGGCTCAGTATGGGCACTCTGACCGGTCTGCAGCTACGCAGCAAGATGAGATCCCCTGTGTGTTCTGACACCTTTTTGTCATAACCAGCATCAACTTTTTCAGCAATTTGTGCTACAGTAGCTCTTCTGTGGGTTCGGACCAGACGGGCTAGCCTTCACACCCCACGTGCATCACTGAGCCTTGGGCGCACATGACCCTGTCTCCAGTTCACCGGTTGTCCTTCCTTGGACTTTTGGTAGGTACTAACCACTGCATACCAGGAACACCCCACAAGACCTGCTGTTTTGGAGATTCTCTGACCCAGTCGTCCAGCCATCATAATTTGGTCCTTGTCAAAGTCACTCAGATCTTTACACTTGCCTATTTTTCCTGCTTCCAACACATCAACTTTGAGAACCAACTGTTCACTTGCTGCCTAATATATCCCACCCCTTGACAGGTGCCATTGTAACCAGATAATCTATGTTATTCACGTCACCTATCAGTGGGTTTTAATATTATGGCTGATCAGTCTGTGTGTGTGTGTGTGTGTGTGTGTGTGTGTGTAAAACGTAAAGTAAATTAAACCTGAATAGAATCAAAAACAGCATTGGTTGTAGAATCAGTATCTTCAGCACAATTAGAAAAAACATTTATTTTTATACAGCCTTATCCAAAATCACAAGCATTCCACCCCATCAATGAATGCCCAACTGCTTAAACTTGTCTTCTTGAATTAAGCAATGGGATGTGGAGGACAGTGCCCCCTGGTGCACCCCTCAGACTACACACTACGTATACGTATAGAGTGTGAAGAGACTCACGCGTTGAGTGTGGCGACCAGGCACAGACACAGTCCTTCTCTGCTTCGGAAGTTCTTGTGCTTGAAGCCAGTGAACATCCTCTCCCAAACATACTACATAAATACACAGAGAGAGAATGAATCACACACACACATGTACTGAAACAGGAACAAACAACACAAGAAAAGGAGGAGGGGCTGTCAGAGGTCACAGAAAGGGAAGTGAAGGCATGTGCAATGCTGTACATTAATAGGTTTTGGGGTTTTTTTGTTTTGTTTTTTTTTTTTAAACTGCATATCACTTTCAGTTATGAAGAATCACAAAGATGGTGAGAATGCAAGAAGAGTTACTAACCATTGGCGTGGCTGCCTCTTCCATCAGCTTGAGAATGAGTGTCTGTGCCTGATCTCGTACCTGATCTTTCCCATCTCCCAGACGATCCACTAACGCAGGGACCACTGGGGGAAGGGGGAGGGAGAGAGAGAGAGACATTAAGTAAGAATTATCTATCTAAAAACAGTGCTCAACCCTGGACTGTAAATTTAGTTGTTTTTCTGATCTAAGATACCTGATCCAATACCCAAGTCGAATGTGCATTTTAGAGCAAAGAAAAAGTACAGGGCAGAGATCAGGAGGATCAAGGTAGGCAGCCACTGGATTATGTCATACATACCCTTTTTTTTTTTTATTTTTTTTTTTTAAAAAGTCTCTTGTGTAGTCTATGATTACAGAGAGGAATGGGGCTGTGTGTGTGTGGGGGTTGGTCTGTTACGAGCAAAACAAGCCGTTTCCTTGGTAAAAAGGAGAGGGAGGGGGGCCAAGACAGCTGAGAGAGTGACATTCATCTGAACATTGTGTCATCTTATGGTTATTGAGTCATTGTGGTATTCCCCTTTCTACTAGACCCAGCTTATAATGGGATCATTTTCTCTTTTTTTTTTTTTTTTTTTTTTTTTTTTTTTAAAATGGAGTCCTTTGTACTAGAACACATTTTTACCTGTGCCTACATAACCTCGAAAGCGATCGCTCATCCGGTCGACGAAAGCACCGACAACGTCAATCCCCAGCAATGCAACCTGGAATCAGATTAAAAAGACACAAATCGTCTGAAAACGCAGACTAATCGTTCTCACATTTTTCCTTACAGACAGATGTTTTGAAAAACACACACAGTGGTAGGTGAACCAAAGTTAAAACAAAAACAAAAAAACAGAATGCAAATTCAGCATTTTGTAAAATTACTGCAATATAAAACCAAATGTATTTCTTATGCCTTTCTGAGTATATCTGTAGACAAATGTTATGTCTGGGAGAAATGTTCTGAATATTTTAGTGTGTGTGTGTGTGTGTGTGTGTGAGGCTTGCTCTGGGATTGCTGCAGTATGTTTCTTGGCAGTACAGGATGGAAGTTAACATTCCAGAGAAACAATCAAATATTCACTACATCCCTGCAGCTCCAGTTATGACCTATTTAAGTCAAAGGAGCCAAAGAGGATCCTGACTGAGATCAGGAAGGTGAGTGTGTGAATGCCTCCACTTTGCTAACAAACCACCTGACCTGTAGGATTTCTTTTTTCCTTCACATGTGCATTTAACATAAATCTAAAATCATGAATGGAAAGTATACACAGCATGTGAGTGCAGATGACTCTTGATGGATTCAGGAAAATTCTCACAATCCCATCGATTATTCAGTTTTACCTCATGATTCTTTATTTTGAGCCATTTTTCATTCTGCTGTATAGTTACCACCTCCGAAACATGAAATGATCAGATTTTAAGCTTCATTTGATGGCAAAAACACCTGCTTGAACTTGTTAAAGAGACACTGCAACCTCCCTTCAAAAGGATAATGAGATTCATGGCAGACTTAAAAGCTACCACTGCTTTCAAAGGAAAAACCTGCATCACAGAACAGCATGCGTTCAGACTCAATTAAGCCAGAGGGCAGGGAGAAAGGAGAAATCCACACAAAGCCCTACATTTGGATTTGATTTGACTGACAAACTCATTTTATAGCGCGATCGAACTGAACCACACTTAAGTGTAACAAGTCAAATACATCATGCAGACATTTCCTCAACACAAACATCTCGCCTACCAAAGCTTCACTTGAGTATCAGGTTATGGACTTACATGATGCTGGTTCAGACACTGCATTCATGGAGACATGCATGGGCCAAGTGTCCACAGTAAATGATTAATTCCAATCTAAAATTATGATTTTACAAACCATAACATGGCAGGGACACTCCTAGATGAAGGCAGATGGACAGAGAGGTGCACTGCCCATCTGTCAAATGTATGATGTATGATTCATGTATACTACATACACTTCATTTTAATACAAGCTGACTGCATTGACCTTTAGGGCGTAAGTACAGCTTATGACCAGAACAGGTATGCAAGCTATACCTGTGCTACAAACTCAATAACCTACATAAAGCCCCTGGAAGTGTTGCTTCTCGGACATCCTTTTAAACACTGTCTATATTTTTGTTCTGAGTTTAAAACTCAGCCAACGTTTGGTTTCGTTTTGGTCTCGCCAGGACACAACAGAATAGTCAACAGGCATCTGCTGGTCCACCTTTAAACAGAGAAAGGGGTCTGACTATTTAAAAGAAACTGGAGAAAAAAAAAAGGAAGTGGATGTTTGTATTGTTTTATTGTGCTGTTTTTTGTCTCTTCAAATAAAAACACTTAAAGTGACCCCATGCTGGCTAATCTACCTGTTGTTCTTTACACAGCTAGTAACCTACACTGTGATATGTAGTCTGATTAGTTTACAGCACTAGTAATGCAGATGTGGTCATCCTGTAAAGTGGGATCCAATCCAACGTCGCTTCGATAAACTGTCACAAAAGTAAGATGGATTACTTGATTCTGGATCGCAAAACAGGGGATTTACAAATCCCGATCATTCTGATCGTCCAGATGAAACTTTTTGAACAACCGGGCCCTGGGGTTTTAACAACTCGTCATATTATAAAAGGTCAAATTCAGCACAATCTTTCTGAATGCCTGTACGTGAAGCCCAAACAAAATTACTGACATAACATATCTGGACAGGATTAAAATTCCAGACAGACTCTAGAGATAATTATATTATCCCATACATTTCTCCATGTAAACCTCAGATCGATCTGAATCAGCCGGAAAAACGTGTCAAATCTGAGGTGACACTGATCCAGAGTTTAAAGCCAGTACTAGTTCTGATACTGACTATCGAATCGGTGCATCTCTTTAAAATAAATAAATAAGACTAAAATGAAAGCTTCATCAGCTATCAAAGAAACAGGCGTGTAGATGAATGCTGTCTCCTCCAGACCCAGAGAACAATACTGCCCCGGTCCCATCCCCCAGCCTCACACAGACCAGCCTGAAGATGCTCACCCCATTTCCGTTTACAGAAAATCAATACTGAACATAATGAATGAACAGGCATTATAATATAGTATAATATAATATAATATAATATAATGATATATAACATAATATAATACTGCTAAGCTTGTATACATGAACCTGAAGGCCTTGCTAAGCAGAATGTGCACTTAATCCAGTGAAATCTGTATACATGTCAAAGGACAGAAGGTAACCTTTCTGAGCAAGCAGCACACAGAAAGACAGATAAATAGGTCATATATTTTTCATACTTTTCAAGTTTTCGGATGAGATTTAAAAGGCACTTTGGTGGAGAGAGAGTGAGAGAGAGCTGTGTCACAACAAAACCCATCCACAACAATTATAACCTTCATGATGATAATCACTAAACAAAACCCACAGGACAAGCCTGAAAGCACACTGACTCAGTACCTCAGACAGGCACAAGGGGGAAACGACAGTGTGTGTACCTTGTAATTGCTGGAGTTGACCCAGCCTGTCAGCTCGTCTATGGTTTTATCCAGGCGAGCTTTGTCCTGCTCCACGTCCCAGGAGCGCTGCGGGTCGCTCAGGTAGTCGATGAGGTCGGGACCGACCTGCAGCCGCCGGCTCACATCCTTCTGCAGAACTTGCTGGTAAAAATAGTCCATGTTGTCATTTTCCTCCATGGCTGTGGAGCAAAGCCGAAGCTGGAGCTGCTCACTAAGCTAAAAACCAAGTCCAGAGCTGAGGTCAGGTCAGGAGGTCCCAGTCTACAGGAAAACAAGCTGAGAAACCCGACAAATAATATCACAACACATGAACAAAAATAATAATCTGGGAAGAGCTGGGTAAAACAGCTAGCCTTGTAAAGTCCAGACTAGCTGCTAGTTTGGGTTTGACCGAAATGCAGAACTTTGAGCCCACGCAAAAGAAAAACAACTCCTGGGAAGTTTAAAAGGAATCAAATGGACAAAAGTGGCTCTTTAAAAAAAAGAAACACTAAGCCACACATACAAGAGGAAAACTTGTAGAAATGACTCGCTGTCGTACCGAGACCACGGAGATGCTCATCAAAAGGAGTGTACGGTTTTTGGTTAGCCTCGGTAGCTGGATCTCTGTTTACCTCGGCTAGAAATGTTAGCTAGCTAGTTGGCTAAACTTGTGGCTGGTTGGCCTCGGGCCTGCCTCCTGGCCTCTCCTCATTGCTCGGATCCATTTTCAGAAAAGCCCGCTCTTCACACTGCTGATGTCTCTTCGTCGACCCCCGGTGTGTCCTAACCGTGGCGCTGTCCTCTCCTCGCGGCTTTCGATTACACTTAATCCTACAATAACCAACACTCCGACAGCTGCCTCTCTCATTCACACATACTCACACATACACACACACTCACCCAGCCCTTCCCCGATCACCACACCGGACTGTGTGTACAGGCAGCGTACAATAATGAACAAAACCGACAGAAGGGCCGAGAGGCCGCGGGGTCCTTCAACGCCGCACAGCTGTCCGCCGTATTGCCTGAACAAAAAAACTCAACATGTTCACAGCAACGCATCGCTAAAGCTTCCACAAAGTTGTATTATCGCAATAAAACATCAGTGACGATGTTTATTAATTCCGAGCACAAAAAAGTCCAATTTTGTTACACTTACGACCATTATATATGTTTGGTGGATGATAGAGAGAAGAGTCATAGTGGGATTTACAGGCGACTGGAGCCCTCTGCTGCTGGAGAAGTGTACTTACAACCGTAAATATAATTCTAACACCAGATACTGTACATACACACGCTGTTCAGCCTACACCATAGATTCTCAACCTTGGGGTAGGGATGGGGAAATGAAGCCTCGTAATGCATTGAGGCTTTCCCCGGAAAAAGATTCAAAACACCGCCATCTGGTGGCTAGTAAAAATTTTTTTTTAAAAAATAAATTATATATATATACATATATATAAAGCAGCCAAAAGCCTGTGGAAGAAGCTCCATTGGATGAAGCATAGATAGTTTCAATGATATGTGCACAAATAAAAGTCTAACACACGTGTGTGTGTGTGTGTGTGTGTGTGTTTCTTTCTTTCTTTCTTTCTCGCTCTTTTCTTCTTCTTCTTCTTCTTCTTCTTCTTCTTATTCACGTGATACTCGGTCGCCATGATCCGCCTCCGTGATGTCTCTGTCTGGGAGTGCAGAGTATAGATAAATGATATGACCAAAAATATGTGGACACCCGAGCGTTACACCCATATGTGGTTCTCAAGCACACAATTGTCTTGCACTGACTGGCTGCGTTATTCCACAGGAAACTTCTAGAAAGAGCAGACAATAACATAAAATCACATAAACACACACACACACACACACACACACACACACAGGATATACACATAAACATATGTACATACACACTCTTGCTAATGGCATTGCTAGTTTGATGACTAGCGATTAATCCTTAATTAATCACTATATCACTGTCACTGTGTCACAGGAAGTGGAATTAAAATCTCAACATCTCATTGGACAGCTGTGCTGGTCTCAGCCAATCAGATTCTCTGACCTACGATCATTTTTAATATTTTAAATATTCATTATCATGTTAAAATGTGGATTTAATGATCAGGTCATGGTCACATTTAAACCAACCTTTCTTCCTGTTAAGTAAGTGTGTGTGTGTGTGTGTGTGTGTGTGTGTTGAATTTCTCCCTCTGATAAATTCATTTACCCATTAAAGTGTGTCAATAAATGCCAGTATGAACTAATATAATTCAGTATGATATAACAGAAAAATAATGTACACATATAAGGGCGGCTGTGGCTCAGGTGGTAGAGCGGGTTGTCCACTAATCGTAGGGTTGGTGGTTCGATCCCCGACCCATAAACCGAAGTGTCCTTGGACTGAACCCCAAGTTGCTCCCGATGGCAAGTTAGCGCCTTGCATTGGGGTGTGTGAGTGTGTGTGTGAGTGTGTGTGTGAGTGTGTGTGTGTGTGAGTGTGTGTGTGTGTGAGTGTGTGTGTGAGTGTGTGTGTGAGTGTGTGTGTGAGTGTGTGTGTGAGTGTGTGTGTGTG
>JANDJT010000141.1:6245966-6264993 GCA_024331685.1 Stegophilus panzeri | reverse complement strand
GTGTGTGTGTGTGTGTGTGTGAGTGTGTGTGTGTGTGTGTGTGTGTGTGTGTGAGTGTGTGTGTGTGTGTGTGTGTGAGTGTGTGTGTGTGTGAGTGTGTGTGTGTGAGTGTGTGTGTGTGTGTGAGTGTGTGTGTGTGAGTGTGTGTGTGAGTGTGTGTGAGTGTGTGTGAGTGTGTGTGAGTGTGTGTGAGTGTGTGTGAATGGGACACAGTGTAAAGCGCTTTGGATAAAAGTGCATACCATAACACCACTAACAGAGTTACACGTGGCGAGTACTTTACCTAAAATTATTTGTATTCTTCATATTACTTGTATGACTGGGTATTTAAAAATGTAGTTGAATAAGTTTGAATGAAAATCTAATTTTGACATGGACAAAACGATGTAAAGTGAGGGACTAAAATGTGAATAAGGACACTGTGTGATGGGATCATCTGGGAATTAAATGTGCTTATGAGACTTGGCAGTGATAGTGCTTGTGCAACTGTGGGAATGACGGAAAGCTGACAAGGATGTTTTTAATGATTTTTACTGAGATATAAGAGCTGTTTTGACAGTGTTGAGGCTGAGTCTATTTCTCCTCTTTGACAGTACTTCCCTTGCCTTAGAGAAGACTCTCTCACATGGTACAGAGGAAGCTGGTGTACAAAGAAACTGCAATGCCAAAGTGTATAAATTACCAAAACAAAAATTTAAAAAGTGCAAAAATTCACCAAGAAAAGAACAAAACAACAAATAATTTGTGACAAATAATTAGTGATGATTTAAATGTAACGTATTGATTGTCCAACTTTCAAAGTACAGTACTCCTCACAAACCAACCAACCAATCAGACTGAGCCAACGAGGACTCGGAAAGTAAGTTTGAACATTCCGACGCTCAAAGCGAACCGTGCATGTGATTGGACAGAAAGTGAGGCTTCTTTTGTCGTCGATCACGTGACTCGTGAAACCAATACACGAGATTGTAGTGTGGTGCGTGCTTGATACGTGCCTCAAAGCTTCAGTGTCATATGTAACATCACTATTGGGGTGACGACCCACAGTTAAAACGGCAAGATTATAATTTCATTACCCTTTATTCAATTTGGAGCTCAAACCCTTTGTACACCAGACCACATCCAACCTGCTGTCATCAAATTGGCCTTTAAACTGGACACAAGCAGCACACAGAATGATCATTTCCATCCATCCATACCTTCCATACCGGTTATCCTATACAAGGACGCAGGGGAGTCTGGCGCCTATCTCATGGAACTTGGGGCACAAGGTCGGGGACACCCTAGACAGGTTGCCAACCCATTGCAGGGCACAATCGCACACACATTCACACATTACGGACAATTTAGAGATACCAATCAGCCTACAATGCATGTCTTTGGACTGGGGGAGGAAACCGGAGTACCCGCAGGAAACCCCCAAAGCACAGAGGAAAACATACAAGCTCTGGGCACACAGGGAAGAGGCTGGATTCGAATCCCCAACTCCGGAGATGCGAGTCAAACATCCTAACCACTGTGCACCCAGAATGGCTATTTAAAATAAAAAAAATTAAATGTGTATTTTTGCAGGACATGGTTGTAGTTTCTAGCCAGAAGCACTACAAAATACAATAATCATGCTATATTTTGCAGTGTATGATCATAATCTAAACAGCACATGGGTGTACAAATCCAAACAGTGTGGATTGAAACTGCCACAGAAAGTAGAAATGAAAATCTCATTCGATTAACAAACTTTATACTGTATTATCATACACAGTGGTAATACATGTTTATAATATTTACACAATACGGCCAAAAGTATGTGGACACCCGATCATCACACCCATATGTAAGCTTCCTCAAACTGCTGACACAAAGTTAGAAGCACACAATTGTACAGAATGTCCTCGTATGCTGTAACTTTAAGATTTCCCTTCTCTGGAACTAAGAGACCCAAACCTGTCCCAGCATGACAATGCCCCTGTGCCCAAAGCGAGCTCCATGAAGACATGGTTTGTCAAGTGTTGGAGTATAAGAACTTGACTAAACACTGACTGTATACCTAAACACCTGACATTAGTGCCTAACCTCACTAATGCTCTTCTGGCTGAATGAACACAAATCCCCACAGCCACACTCCAAAATCTAGTGAAAAGCTTGACTGTTATTATAAAAGCAAAAAGGGACCAAATCTGTAATGGGATGTTCAACTTATTCACTTATGGGTTTGATGGTCAGGTGTCCACAAAACTTTCACCACATAGTGTACTTGCACATTATATTTACTTAACAAATGCAAGAAAGCACAAAAACAAACGCTCCATACCCCAATGTGCAGGCTGCGATGTATTTGGGTGGGCTTTAATCTCATTAAAATAGCCCAGATTTCCCTAAACGTGAGCACAATAACATTGCTTCTATAAGAACATATTTGGCATGTCATACCCAAATGGTTGCTAGTAACAACAAAACTATATGCTTTCTCTCCAACCAATATTTCCTTCATAATCAACACCTTGAGGAATTCAGAAATGGATCATGTGTTGGGATATTTGATTTATTAATGTCAAGAAAACTTAGACAATGTGGAAATTCAAAAACTACTCCAATATACCTGAACTCACCTTATGTAAATATCATTTAACATTCAGCATAGCAGCCTAAATCAGAGAATCCTGCTGATTCAGGGTGGTTTATTTTATATACATATGCTGTGTAGAGAGTATGTTTAGGAGAATTTTGTATGCATACAATTACTGACTGTAAGAGATTTGTGTTTATACGAATAGCCTATAGCCTTTAAATACACATCGCTGAACTCTGTGGAAATAATGTAACCTCATTGGTTTGGTCACAAATATATGTCGTGGTCATTTGTAAAAGAAAGAGCTGAAATAATTTATCCTTGTGTTTGTCTCCCTTTGCTGGTAAAACTGAAAATTGCCATTAGAAATCTAGGTGGGAAACATGGAAGAAGGGATTACTACCATTCTATACATACACTCACTGTCCACTTTATTACGAACACCTGTACATTCATGCAGTTTTCTAATCAGCCAATCATGAGGCAGCAGCACAGTGCAAAAAAAATCATATAGATACAGGTCAAGAGCATCAGTTAATGTTCACATCAAATATCAGAATGGGGAAATAATGGGACTTAGATCATGGCATGGTTGTTGGTGCCAGATGGTTTGAGTATTTCAGATGCTGCTGATCTCCTAGGAATTTCACACAAAACAGTCTCTAGAGTTTACACCGAATGACGAGAAAAACAAAAAACCATCTTGTGAGTGGAGGGTCTGCAGGCTGAAACACCTTGTTGATGAGAGATCAAAGGAGAATGGCCAGACTGATCTGAGCTGACAGGAAATCTATAGTAACTCAAATAACCACTCTTTACAACCATGGCGAGCAGAAAAGCATCTCAGAATGCACAACATCAAACCTTGAGTTGGATGGGCCACAACAGCAGAAGAACACATCAGGTTCCACTCCTGTCAGCGAAGAACAAGAATCTCAGGCTATCATGAGCACAGACTCACCGAAACTGGACAGTTGAAGACTGGAAAAAGACCAGGTGATTTTTTTCTTCTAATCTTCAACTGTCCAGTTTCGGTGAGTCTATGCCCATAATAAGAGTGAAAATCTACCAGAGCCATTGAACAAGGATTGGGTATAACCAACACAACAATTTGGAATGTCCTGAAAAAGAAAGAAACCACTGGTGTACTAACAAACCAGACAATGAACAGATCGGCCAAGGAAAACAACAGCAGTTGATGACAGAAACATTGCGAGATCTGTGAAGAAAAACTCAAAAACAACCATCAGTGGCATCACCAGCAACCTCCACAGGGCAGGGGTGAAGGTATCACAAGTTCAAAGTAGAATTAAAGTGCAGAAATATAGAGGCCATACTACAAGATGCTCATCAGCAGTAAGAATCTGAAAGCCAGATTGGAATTTGCAAAGAAGTACAGACATGATCCACAAAAGTTCTGGAATCAAAATTAACATCTAACAAAGTGATAGAAAGAAAGGATCTGCTCATGATACAAAACATACGCTCATCTGTGAAACATGGTGGCGGTAGTGTCATGGCTTAGGCTTGCATGATGGCTGCTTCTGGAACAGGTTCACTAATCTTTATTGATGATGTAATTCATGATGTTAGCAGGAGAACAAATTCAAAAGTCTATAGAAACATTTTGTCTGCCAATTTAGAGAGAAATGCATCCAATCTAATTGGAAGGAACTTTATCATGCAGCAAGACAATGATCCAAAACACACTGCCAACAAAACAAAGGACTTTATCAGGGGGAAAAAGTGGAAGGTTCAAGTCAATCACCAGACCTTAACCCAACTGAGCATGCATTTCAATGCCAGTGGTAGCTCAGTGTATCAGACATTGAACTTCTGCATGGAAGGTCATGGGTTCAAATCTCAGCACCACAAGCTGCCACTGCTGGGCCCATGAGCAAGGCTCTTAACACTCAACTGATCAGTTGTATATAAAAAAAAGAAATGAGATAAGGGTTTCTGCCAAATGCCATAAATATAAATTTCACCTCCTGAAGAGGAGACTAAAACAAACAACTGAAAGAAGCTGCAGTACAAGCCTGGAAAAGCATCACAAAAGAAAAATGAAACAGTTTGGTGATTGATGCAGTTATTGCAAGCAAGGGATATGCAACCAAATATTAAGTGTTATTTACTTTAACACTATCTGTTCACATAAAAATTGGGTTGTCTGCCACCAAAGGTGCCATGTTCTAAGTTGTTTAAAGCATCTTGATGTAAATATCAGGAAATGAAAGCTGAAATTCTGATACGCTGTCTCATTCATCTTTTGATCTCAAACCCAAATGTCTTCAGTGTATAGCAAAAACAAAAGATTTGGCCTTGCTGTTCCAATCATTGTGGAGGGGATTGTATAGCATAAATTTGTAACAGTAATAGATTAGAGCTCTGTATTTAAAAAATAAAAAGGGTCCAATAGATGATATGAACCACACTGAATGTGACACACTGCTCAGATCTTTTATTTAAAGAAATGTCACAGTAACACCAGAACACAAGGACAGGTAGCTTTTTTTTCCCCAAATGGTTATCAGAAATTCGAATGAGAGATGGGGGAAGGGGGTTGTCCCTTTACATTGCTGCAGAATTACACTTCATCATTCAGTAACAACTACAATAACCCAACAAACATGGATGCAGTGCTTGCTTGCTGTGCGGTCCATCACCTGTATATGTCGCTCCTGTTCTCTTCAATGCTGACAATCAAAGAAGCAGGAAAGGAAAAGATCTCACATTACAGCCCTGAGTCTTTTATCTCTGAGGCTGGATTTCCCCATGCCCATTCCAGCGTTGCAAAATCAAAGGCACTCGCACCCAAAAGCCATCATCATTGATTAGGCAATTAATTCAACAGTCATCTGAATTAGTAACATAAGGCCCAAGGTGCATTCAGTTTTTCAGTGCTCAGAACTACATAAGTGTAGATTATGCAGATTATATATGTGCACTAGGGAAATTAAATTGGAAAATTTATTTTACAAAAAAAAAAAAAAAAAAAAAATTTTAATGGAAAATTACATTCTGGGTCCTGGCCTGTTAAATAATACCGCAACAACAATAGGCAGCAATCAAGATTGTATATGGGAATTGTAAAAAGAACACCATTTCACATGTTGAACAGAAAATCCGGGTCTTTGAAATATTGCACTTTGAACTTAAAATTCATCTTCATCTACTCCATTAGACCTCTTCAGTAAATATGATTCTTTTTTTTTCTTTTTTTCTTTCTTTTTTTTTTTTTTTTAAATATGGAGTCACTCCTAATATTCCTTCATTCCATTGCTAGAGCCTAAAAATCTGAATGAGCCCCCATTCTGTCCACATATATACTCCATCTCTTCCTTATTTTTCCAACTCAGTCTTACTGTATATAGCAAGATTCATCAAAATGTTTTAGCAGTTTCTGTAATGAATGCTGAGCGCTGACCGAAACCACTTTACTCCAGGTTGAACACAGGTTGCTTGGTTGTAGTGTTATGTTTTGTTTGATATATTTTAACATTCTCTGAATCAGTTACTGTAAAAGTCTCCAACAAGTCCCACTGCAAATACAGAATTCTCATGTCCTGTTCCTCGCTCATAATTCCTGTTGATATTAATGGTTCCGTTCATGAGGAAATAATGCATTCAAATACGTAACAGTGGATCAAGAAGTAAACATTGTCTGGTTCTCATCTAGCCCTCAGAGACCTTCCCACGCAGACAAGATTCTGTAGTCAGTAGTTCGATGTCATACAGCTTTAAGTACTTCCACAAATGTGTTTTCTACAAATCCAAATGTGAAATATTTTACAAGGTGGCTTTTCCCACTCTCTTCTCATGGATTCCATTTGAAATGTCACATTTTACATAGTAATTATTCTTTGTATTCTGAATTATAATTTTTTCAATAACTTGTGTAGCTCCATCCTGCTGCCAGATAAACCCTCATTGATCCAACCATGCCTTTCCCAGCCACACCTCTGTGTAGAGTTTAGCAGGAGTGGCCAGCAGGAGCAAGGTGGGGTTTAGAGTTTGACTGACAGACTGACTCTTTATAACATGCTTCAGAGACCCCATCCACTGTCAGAGTATGACGCAGCAGCGGCACAGACGTTGGCCCCCTCCATGAACTGACGGAGGTGGTGTGACTGGTGCAAAGTAGGCATGGACCTTAATCTCAGGAAGGTGAGCCTAGAGGAGAAGTAACAGCATTAAAAAGCGCTAGTGGTTAGCGGTATGCTAGTATACACTATATGGCTAAATGTATATGGACACTTGACCATTACACCCATATGTGGGTCTTCCCCAAACTGTTGCCACAAAATTGAAAGCACTAGATACTAAATTGTTTCAGAAATTAAAACAAAATCTAAGATAAAACAAAGGCAACCTGAGTAAACACAAAATACAGTTTTTAAATGATAATGTTATTTATTGAAGCAAAAGTTGGGCCTGTGCTAAAATGTATTTGCCCCCCATAGTTACTAATTCCCCAAATCTGTGAATCTGCATTCATAATGGGGTTCAACTGGACTAGATGTAACCAGACCTGATTACTGCAAACCCCGTTCAATCAAATCAAATACTCATCCAGGAAGTCACAAAAGAGCCAAGGACAACATCAAAGGAACTACAGGCCTCTCCTGCATTAAGGTCAAAATGGCATCAATGGAAGAGTGGCGAGGTGAAAACCAATGCTAACTCAGGAGAACATTAAGGCTCGTCTGAATTTTGCCAAAACACACCTCGATGATCCTCAAACCTTATGGGAGAATGTTCTGTGGACTGATGAGTTGAAAGTGGAACTGTTTGGAAGACAGGGGTCCTGTTACATCTGGCGTAAACCAAACATAGAATTCCACAAAAAAGATCATCATATCTACGGTCAAGCATGGTGGTGGAAGTGTGATGGTGTGAGGATGCTTTACTGCTTCAAGGCCTGGGCAACTTGCAATAATTGAGGGAAACATGAATTCTGCTCTGTACCAGAAAATCCTAAAGGAGAATGCTGGTCCTCAGTCTGAAAGTTGCAACTCAAGCGCAAATGGATTATGCAGCAAGACAATGATCCAAAGCATAGGAGTAAGTCCACCTCTGAATGGCTCAAAAAAGCTAAATTGAAGTTTTGGAGTGGCCTAGTCAAAGTCCTGACTTGAACCAATCGAGATGTTGTGGCAGGACCTTAAACAGGCAGTTCATGCTCGAAAACCCTCCAGTGTGTCTGAACTAAAGCAGTTCT
This sequence comes from Stegophilus panzeri, assembly GCA_024331685.1. Lineage (NCBI taxonomy): Eukaryota > Metazoa > Chordata > Actinopteri > Siluriformes > Trichomycteridae > Stegophilus > Stegophilus panzeri. Next base: position 6,257,203 of record JANDJT010000141.1, on the reverse strand, counting down.
GCAAAGAAGAGTGGGCCAAAATTCCACCACAGTGCTGTGAAAGACTGATCTCCAGTTATCTGAAGCGTTTGGTTGTAGTTATTGTTGCTAAAGGTGGCACAACCAGATTTTAAGTTTAAGATGGCAATTAGTTTTTCACATGGGTGATAGGTGTTGGATCATTTTTTTTTTTCTACAATAAAAATATAAATAAATAAAAACTGTACTGTGTTTACTCAAGTTGCCTTTGTTTTATGTTGTATTTCGTTTGAAGATCTAAAGCTATTTGCATGAGATATGTAAGACAAAAACAGAAGAAATCAACACTGTATAATGTGAGTGTTGCATCAGTTGATGACTCACTCGGATACGTTTGATTCCTGCGCGAGTGACTTGCTGACAGTCGTAGAGCTCGATGCGCTCGAGCCTTTGGCAACTCTTCAGGTGCTCCAGAGTGATATCTGTGATCAGGGGGCAGTTATCCAGCTCGACCACTTGCAGCCGCTCCTGACCACACACACTGCTGCTCAGGTGTCTAATCCCATCGTCTGTTATCAGCTCACAATGCGAGAGACTCTGCAACATGCAGGATTATAAACACACAAAGGAACAGTTCATTATTCCTTGTAACCTTTCAAACACTTCTTCATATACTTCTATCACACATGAACACACATTCAAGACAGAAAGCACTCACCAGGGCCTGGAGCCGAGGGCAGTGGATTGAAAGCTGAACCAGTGTGTTGTCAGTGACCTGCAAAGTCACATACAAAAATACAAAATTATAAAAAGGTCACTATCTGCAAGCCAAAGAAGTTAATACACAGACAAATATTTTAAAATAAAAAAAAAAAATGTATATGATGTCAGGTTCAACACTGTGAACTGCCCTCCATGTTCTACTAATGTATGATTGTTTTTTTTCCCCTCAAGATTTTTGTATAATTGATCTAATGTTTAGATCAACCATCAGAATGGAGATAAATGTGATCTCAGTGATTCTGGCCATGACATGAATGTTGGTGCTAGACAGGCTGGTTTGAGTATTTCTATAACTGCTGATCTTCTGGGATTTTTGTACAATAAAGAAAAAACATCCAGAGAGAGGTAGTTCTATGGATGGAAACGTTTTGTTGATGAGAGCGGTCAACAGAGAATGGCCAGACTGGTTCAAACTGACAGAAAGGCTACAGTAACTCAGATAAACACTCTGTACATTTGTGTTGAGCAGAAAATAATGGTGTGGGGAATGTTGGCACATTAATACGAATCAATAATCGCTTGAATGCCACAACCTATTTGAGTGTTGCTGCTGACCATGTGCATCCCTTTATGGTCACAACTCGCCATCTTATAATAGCTACTTCCAGCATGATAAATCACTACGTCACAAAGCAAATGTCATATCAAACTGATTTCATGACAATGAGTTCAATGTTCTTTAGTGACCTTCCTAGTCACTGGATCTGAATCCAGTAGAACATCTTTAGGATGTGGTAGAACAGGAGATTCACAACATAAAAAAGTGCACCTGAAAAATCTGCTCGAATTGCGTGACAGAATCATCAACATGATCAACATGGACCAGAATCAACATCTTGTGGAATCCATGCCATATTTTACTGCCAGTACTGTGTACATACAGTGCTGTGAAAAATTATTTGCCCTAACCCTGATTTCCACTGTTTTTGTGTATATCTCATACTAAATAGTTTTAGATCTTCAAAAGAAATACAACAAAAAAACAAAGGCAACCTGCATAAACACACAATAAATTTTTACTTTTTTATTGAAGCAAAAAATGTTATCCAACACCTATCACTCATGTGAAAAACTAATTGCCCCCTTAAACTTAAAATCTGGTTGTGCCACTTTTAGCAGCAATAACTGCAACCAAATGCTTCCGATAACTGGAGATCAGTCTTTCACTTACTTCTAGGACTAGGATTTACTCCTATGCTTTGGATCATTGTTTTGCTGCATAGTCCAGTTGTGCTTATGGACTGAAGACCGGACATTCTCCTTTAGGATTTTCTGGTAGAGAGCAGAATTCATGTTTCCCTCAATTATTGCAAGTTGCCCAGGCCCTGAAACAGCAAAACATCCCCACACCATCACACACCACCACCATGCTTGACCGTAGGTATGATGATCTTTTTGTGGAATTCTGTGTTTGGTTTACACCAGATGTAATGGGGCCCCTGTCTTCCAAACAGTTCCACTTTTGACTCATCAATCCACAGAACACTCTCCCAAAAGGTTTGAGGATCATCGAGTGTTTTGGCAAAATTCAGATGAGCCTTAACATTCTTCTGGGTTAGCAGTGGCTTTCACATCACCACTCTTCCATGGATGCCATTTTTGCCCAGTGTATTTCTGATAGTGGAGTCATGAACATTGACCTTTATTGTTGCAGGAGAGACCTGTAGTTCCTTTGATGTTGTCCTTGGTGCTTTTGTGACTTCCTGGATGAGTAGTTTCTGTGCTCTTGGAGGACTTCTGGGAAGGTTCGCCACTTCTGGAAAGGTTCACTACTGTGCTGAGTTTTTCTATTTGGAGATAATGGCTGGCTCTCACTGTGGTTCTTTGGAGTCCCAGAGTCTTTGAAATAGCTTTGTAACCCTTCCCAGACTGATGTATTTCAATCACCTTCATTATCATTTCTGGAATTTCTTTCAACTTTGGCATAGTGTGTTACTGGGTAAGACCTTTTAACCAAATTCATGCTGTTGAAAAAGTTCTATTTAAGTGTGGATTTGATTGAACAGGGTTTGCAGTAATCAGGCCTGGTTGCGTCTAGTCCAGCTGAACCTCATTATGAATGCAGTTTCATAGATTTGGGGAATTAGTAACTACAGGGGCAAATACATTTTCACATATGATCAGCTTGTATTGGATAACTTTTTTGCTTCAATATAACTTTAACATTAAAAACTGTATTTTGTGTTTACTCAGGTTGCATTTGTTTTACCTTAGATTTTGTTTTACATTCTGAAACAATTTAGTATGAGATATACACAAAAACAGAAGAAATCAGGCAAATACTTTTTCACAACACTGTACATACATACAAACTTAAGTTAAGAGACCACAAAATTATTCCAGTATTAATTAATTAATAGCCAAGTAAAATTTTTGAACAGCAACAAAAAAATATATACTTGGATAACGGTTTAACAGTTGAACTCCCATTCCCTAATTTAATTGTAAAAAGTCTAATAGAGGAAGGCTGAATGCTTTTACAAAAATAAACAGCTCTGTATGAGCTACTTTTGTCGCCTCTCTGTATCTTTTTTTAAAAAAAAAGTAACCTATCTGCACACTTTTTTTGCCTTTGTTTCCATTATGCTTGTATTAATAGATGTGATAGATGGAAGTTCACAGCCGATAATTTTGGCAATACGCTTAAGCAGGAGTTAGAGGCAATGACTTTCTCTAACTGTTCCTTATCATGCTCTTTACACTCTCCATCACTACTAGAAATGTATTTTAGACTTCCTAGAGACAAATTTCCTAAGCAGTCTCAGAAAATAGTCTCAGTCACATAGAAAAGCCTCCGATTACCTGTCTTTAATATACCATTTGCCCTCCTACCTAGGAGATCTATCTACCATGTATGGCCAGAGGTGGCAGGTCCAACCTTCCCTCTCCTGAAGTCATCCATTAGCTCATTAGTTTTACAGTATCAATATTTCACACTACACTACTGAGACTCATATCATGGCCATGTGTGCAGCTTTTATGCCAGTTAGTATTCAATCCCACTAATGTTGTATCATCTAGAATACAGAGAGCAGACAAGAACCTAATCCTGGAGGGCGCCAGTGTTAACAAAAGTGATCAAGTTTGTCAATCAAATTTGTTTCCTTTGACATAACGCCTTGAGACAATAAGAACAAAGCCATTTCATTTTGTCAAAAAGTCCTGAGATCTTTCGTTTGATAGTTTCTATGTCATAAATGTCAAACAAATGTGGATGATAATAAATGTAATAAAATATTTTGATAAACTAATAAATAGTATACATTAATATGTAATTAAATAGGAACTCTTTTTACCAGAGACCAAAACATGGAATTTGCGTCTGTTTTGGGGGAGCCTGTGTTCAGCATTGAATTTATTTGTGATATCACACCACGGTAGTGGTTAATGGCTCATATAAATGTAGAAATGTAGGTAGGCTTGTTTTGTAGGCTTTAGGAATTTTTCATAAGTATTTTTTTACCTAGCCTACTAGGTTTAAAATGTTATAATTTTATTGTGGCAGTTGTATACAGTGTTTTGTCCATCAAAAAAGCTTTTGTTGTGTTGTCCATTTCATCTCTGTTCCAATGTTATTGTGGAGCGGTGTGAATTGTGTGCCAATCACAGCCCTCCCCTTTCCCCTTGCCCTGCTCACCAGTAGCTAAACACAGAGACATGATACTCTACACACAGAAACCCAACAGCGTCCTGACTAATCTTATAACAGACTTGCAGCGATAAAATATACTGATTTTCAATAAGTATAAACAATGTCCAATAAGATGATTTCTATTCCGCCAGAGGAAAGGAATGCCAATGTACTGTGAGAATAATAAATAAAAAAGTAGGTGTACCAAAACATTTGAATGTTACCGGACAACATCTGGCACTGTCACACATGAGGAAGCCAACATGAACAGTGTAAAATCAATGATCTGCTACTGCTTATTATAACTCACCAAAATACATTCCTCTAAATCCATTTTCTCCAAATCATGACAATTCTGAAAAGAGAATGAAAAAGATAAACAATACATGCAGTAGAGTCCATATTAAAACAAAGTTTAACGTTTCATTCAGCTTTTAAGGTGCTTTTTATGGGGTAAATGTCAATGTATGAGTGCGCATTTGTGTGTATGTGCTTAAATCCACTCACCCTTGCCAGAACAGTAAAACCAGCATCAGTCACATGAGAGCAGCGAGCAGCCTCCAGGATCCTAACCAATTGCAAAAAAAAAACCCCAAAAAAACATTGAGCGAAGGGTGGGTGAGAATATCATGCTTGTGTGTAAAGCCTTACTTTAGTTGTTGGCAGTTGAGGCCAAGTGCAGTGAGAGAGGCATCCGTGATGTTGCTGCAGCCAGATATACACACCATCTGCAACTTATGACAGCCGCGGCACAAATTCACTAAACCCTCGTCTGTTATCTGCTATAAAACAGAGACAGACACATTTTAATAGGCTCATTTTAGCATTAGCCTGTGACTTTTGACTGTTCAGTACATTAATTTTTAAAAAATGATGCACTGCAATAATTGATGCACTCATAAGTAAAAACGCATAACTAATTTGAATCCTACATTCTAAGCACAGCTGAGAATTTAGTCTGCTTCGCTCATGTTGGTGTAGCGAGTATGATTACTGTTATAACACAATTATAACACTATGATTTTTACTAAAGCTCAGTGCACAGATAGTCAAAGTGTGTGAGTTCTATGGAGCTTATGTTTCATGTAAAAAATAAAACAGAACATTTTATGCATAAAGAAAGCGGCAGGGTGGAGAAGATTATGTTTTACTCCTGCGTCTGCACATCTGAGAGGGCTGGTTAGTTAAAATTGTAGAATATCTGGTTCATGACACATGCAGCTCAAGAATGCCTCAGAAATATTTTGGTTGTGAACTAAGCTTCATTGTCAGTCATAATGTAAATTACAATTATATATATATTTTGAAAATTGAAAATATTAATTCCCCCCCACCACCCAATAGGACAATTAACAGCCTTACTGTGCAGGATTGCATGTTAATTGTCATGAGCTCAGGACAGTGCTTCTGAAGGTGCTTCAGTGCAGGATCATCCAACTGAAAAAAACACACATCTGCTCAGACACAAACGCAACATTCTTTGTTACAAGACACTACAAACCAAATGTGTTAAATTGAGCAAACGGATTCAAAATATTTCACACCGAAGCCAATTTATTAACAACAAAGAAAAAACAAATCTACAACCCCAATTCAAAAAAGTTGGAATGCTGTGTAAAATGTCAAAAACAGAATGCAATGAACCTCATATCTCATAAACCCATATGTTATTCACAATAGAACATAGAAAACATATCAAATGTTTAAACTGAGGAAATGTACCATTTTAAGAATTTTTTTTTTATTTGATAGCCGCAATACGTCTCAGAAAAGTTGGGACAGGGCAACAAAAGGCTGGATAAGTAAGTGTTACTAAAAAGAAACAGCTGGAGGTTAATTGGCAACAGGTCAGTAACATGATTGGATATATAAAAAAAAGTATCTTAGAGAGGCAGTGTAAAGAAATATGGGCAGAGGTTCACCAATCTGTGAAAAACTGCATTTACAATTTGTGGGACAATTTCAGAATAATGGTCCTCAACGTAAAATTGCGAAGACTGAGAATATCTAATCATCTACAGTACATATCATCATCAAAAGATTCTGCGAATCTGGAGAAATCTCTGTGCGTAAGGGACAAGGGTGAAAATCAATATTGAATGCCCGTGATCTTCAGGCCCTCAGGCGGCACATTAAAAACAGATATGATTCTGTAATGGAAATCACTGCATGGGCTCAAACACCTCCAGAACTCATTGTCTGTGAACACAGTTCTCCGTGCCATCCACAAATGCTGGTTAAAAGGTATATCATGCAAAGAAGAAGCCATATGTGAACATGATCCAGAAACGCCGCCATCTTTTCTGGGCCAAAGCTCATTTAAAATGGACTGAGGCAAAGAGGACTAAAGAGGAGAGGGACCATCCAGCTTTTTTATCACTGCTCAGTTCAAAAGCCTGCATCTGTGATGGTATGGGGATGCATTAGTGCCTATGGAATGGGCAGCTTGCACATCTGTAAAGGCACCATCAACGCTGGAAGGTACATACAGGTTTTAGAGCAACATATGCTTCCATCCAGATGACGTCTTTTTCAGGGAAGGCCTTGCATATTTCAGCAAGACAATGTTAAACCACATACTGCATCTATTACAACAGCATGGCTTTGTAGTAGAAGAGTCCAGTTGCTGAACTGGCCTGTCTGCAGTCCAGACCTTTCACCAACTGAAAACATTTGGCACATCATGAAACCAAAAATACGACAAAGAAGACCCAGGACTGTTGAGCAGCTAGAACCCTTTATCAGACAAGAATGGGACAACGTTCCTCTCCCAAAACTCCAGCAACTGGTCTCTTCAGTTCCTAGATGTATACGGACTGTTGTTAAAAGAAGAGGGGATGCTTCACAGTAGTAAACATGGCCCTGTCCCAACTTTTTTGAGACATGTTGCTAGCATCGAATTCAAAATTATCTTATTTTTCCCTTAAAATGGTACATTTCCTCAGTTTAAACATTTGATATGTTTTCTATGTTCTATCGTGAATAAAATATGGGTTTATGAGATTAGCAAATCACTGCATTGTTTTTATTTTCATCTTACACAGTGTCCCAACTTTTTTGGAATTCGGGTTGTAGTTTAATTCTATTAGAGTGCAGTGAATTTGTAGTAATGCACTATATGGGGACATGGGGGGGCGGGGGGTGTGCAGTGGTGGCTTGGCGGTTAAGGCTCTGGGTTACTGATCGGAAGCTGCCAACCTTGAGCAAGGCCCTTAACCCTCTCTGCTCCAGGGGCACTGTATCATTCTGACCCTGCACTCTGACCCCAGCTTCCTGACATGCTGGGGTATGCGAAGAAAAGAATTTCACTGTGCATATGTGATTAATAAAGACTCATTATCATTATCTTCATAATTTGTTTATTACATTGACTCATTTATTATTTGCAAACTGCATACTCAGTTAATCAAGCTTTCAGGAGCAGCTGAATGTACAGTCAAGTGTACATCATTAGATTTAAATTAAAGTAGTATTATACAGTAAAGGAATATAAATAAAAAAATAAATGAAGTATCCGATTAGTCACAGACTACTGCTGCATATATTTGACTAAGCCCTTTTTATTATAAGTTTATATTATAAGTTTATTGTCGTTCTTTTGTTTTAGAAGGTTACTGCTGCTTCCAATATTTTTGGCCTGTAGGGTACACTGGAGAAGCTGATTTAGGCTTTGTTTGTACTAGGGGTGGCAGACAAGTCGAATAGTCGAGGTACAAAAGTCAGTGCAACCAAACAGTTCATCCACACCACATCTTCCAGTGCTTAGAAGGTACCTGCCTACCTCATACTGCCTTTGGCAGGGAGAACCTGTCACGTCGCGAGACGGAAGGGAGTAGAATACGGAAGCAGGTGCAGGTAAAGACGTTATTATTTAAAGGAGACAAGCAGATAAATCCAAATCGTGAAACTGATGCGCAGTCAAAAACAGGCAGTGGGTCGGGCGATCGGCAAACAGGCATAAACGGGGCAAAGCAGGAATCGAAGTCGCGGTCACAGAAAACAGGGTCAAAACACAAAACAAGAAACATGAACTATGACTATGAACTGGGAGCGGAAAAACTAGCGTGGACTAAATGAATTAATCTAAAGTTTAAACTAACTAAATCTATCAAGGAACATAACATTAACTATCTAACTATTTTAACTATACTATATCTAATACTCCGCGAGGTGTAATGGGAGGCGAGCGGCATATATCCCGAACATAATCAGCGTTAAGTGCTGGCAGCTGAAAACAATGAAGCCACACCCTCGAACAACAACCAATTACAAAACAGGGAGGAGACAGAACAGAAACAAAACAAACACACATGTCCACAGTAAACAATGTCACGGTTATCAACATCTGAAGAGCATGCGCTCACTGAGCACTCGTGCACGTAGCTCGTGCATGCGCATGCACTGTCTGCATGGTCTTTCGCAGTGATGTTTGCTGGTAAATGAGACTTTTTAGCTTTGCTCATGTTCGACGCATGTGAATCGAAGTGGGCTTTGACTGAATGTACGTTGTGATGATGCACATGACACGCCTTGGCCCAAATGTTTCTCATGATATTGTTGATAAATGTTATCCTGACGGTTCAGGGGGGTGAAACAGAAGGCTATTTATTAGGGCTATGTCACATTTTATCGTCCATGACATACCAGTACAATTCCTTCCCATGATAAGAATTTGTCATCCTATGATATTGACAATATAGCTGATGGCGTGTTTACATTCCACAACGTGGGCATGTCAAACATAGAATGAGAACATGCATGGCGGAAGGTGGAGTTTCAACCCTAGACGAGGAAGAATTAATCCCCCAAAAAAGAGGGTATTTACTGCAAATATTACACCACAAGTCACTATGCATGCTTGTTGAAATGTCTCAGCATATGTGCAAGTTATTAAGTTATATTAAGGTGTTATACACTGCCACTGATGTTTACGTGGGGTTCATATGACCACAAGTGCATATGTAACTACTATAACACAGTGTGTTCTGTGTGTGTGTCTGGGTGTACCTGTGTGCAGCCTCTGAGGAACACTGCTTTGAGGCTGGTACAGCCACGGCTGAGCGCCTCGATGCCGTCACGTGTGATCTGATCACACCAGGATAGGTTCAGATTCTCTAACATGCGACAGCCCTCACTGAAATGCACAAATCAATTATTTGAGATGACAACACCACACACACACTTTACTATGTTTGTGGGGTTTTCTGTGTTACTGTAGCAAATAAAGCAGACATTAACACAGCCACTGACTGACACTTTTAAAATGCAGCAGTGATACTAGTCATAGGTTTTTTATTTTTATTTTATTTAGGACACATTAAGATGGACTTCAGACAATTACAGTTAATTTCTTAATTATTCATTCAGCTTTTCTTGTATGTCTAAATTCAGCTTTTACCGAAATCCAAAACAGGAGCTTGATTAGACATTATTTTGAGGTGCTATTTTTTTTTTTGTTATTCTCACAAACACATGGTTTAAGTAGTTCACCAAAGATCTCACAGAGAAATCTGTGAAAAGGAACACCTTTTAATTTAACTCTGAGCTGTAAAATACAACAAACCTGTAATCTAAAGCAATTTTAGAAACTGTGACCCAAAAAAAGAAAAAAACAGAGGAAATATAATTGGTAAAACATTACAGTTTCAATCATCGCAATGGTTAAGGTTTTTTGGCTAACACAAGTCTAGACAGCAGTATATGTAGGCTTCTCAGTAGTAATTTTCTATGAGGCCCCTTCTCAGAAATGGTAAGTGATGAGGTTTAACTACAGCATAAGAAAAGCCTCGTTTCACATAGGTAAAAGGTGCAGATCTGTGGCATTCATGGACAGAGAATTATGGTAAACTGGGATGTTAGGACATTGTCACCCACTCTATCACACAAATACTCAGGTTTGTAGATGATGAAGTACAGTAGTTTGGCACTTTATATCGCAGGCTGCCGTTATGCCAGTGCTACCTTCTGGCTCTTCCTTTTAGTTATGCTGTTGGATCTAGACCTGCTGGAGTCCCCACTTGCACTCTGATAACAATATAAACCATTTGAAACCACTGTCAAATAAGATCGTACTCAATAATCTGTCTTCTCTTTCGATCTGTACATGCACTCCTGCCACCTGATGAGACACACCTTCTTGTACTTTGGGTTCGTGTGGTGAGAATAATAATCACACAAGAGAGCTGTGTCAAACTACAACGTAATGGAACTTTACTTCTTGTAAGCACACATTCACATACATGTTCAGCAGGTCAAGAACACATCCACTAGTATACCCATATCCACTAATACACCCACATATACCACACACCTCTCCTGCTGTGACTCCTTTTGCCCACCGGACCTGCCTGATTCAACCTGACATTCTACTTCTGTTTGGAGCTTCTGCACTTGTGACTCACTTTCTGCTATTGTGCTATGGTCCCACATGGATAACCTATTTGAAGATTTGAACTTCCCAAAACAATTTATGCACAATTCTCATCCTCTCAACACATTTAGATCCGTTTGGCGTTATAGTACAAATCATATATAATATAATCCAGAATCATTATAGACGAGTAATTATTTATTATCCCACTATCTGGTGTCACCCAGAACAGGATGGACTCTTTTTTAAGTTTGAGTTTAAGGTTTCATCCTTAAGTCATCTCAGGGAGTTTTTTTCCTTGCTACCACTGCCTCTGGTTTGTTCTATTATATATATATATATATATATATACACACACACACACACACACACACACACACACACACACAGTGGCAAGAAAAAGTATGTGAATCTTTTAGAATTTCATGGTTTTCTGAATAAATTTGTCATAAAATGTGATCTGATCTTCATCTAAGTCAAGGGTATTGACAAATA
>JANDJT010000141.1:6204757-6243234 GCA_024331685.1 Stegophilus panzeri | reverse complement strand
CAAACCCAAGAATATTACTGAACTGGAGGCCATTGCTCATGAGGAATGGGCTAAGATTCCTCAGGAACGCTGGCAGATGCTGATGTCTGGCTATGCATCTCATTTGCAGCCGGTCATAACAGCAAAAGGGTGCTCTACTAAGTACTAAAGATGCTTGCCATGAGGGGGTTGAATAATTTTGAAACTGGAAAAGTCATACATTGCATTTTCAGTTGAATTTGGTGAAATCACTTGAACAGAAACAGATAGTTAATGAATATTAATATTTGATGCAAAAGTGGAAAATTTAATTGTAAATTTCGTTTACTTAATTCTATTTATTTTTCTGATTATTGAGATGTTTAACTAAAATGTCAACTTTTATTCTTTCCCCCCCCATGTATTTTGCATGTGAAAAAGAGAATAGTATAAAATTTTACTGTACAAATGACCACAAATGGAATACTATGGAGGGCCATTTCTGGTATATGAACATTAAAAGTAATAAATTATGTTCTAATCATACATTTCTTAAATGAAGGACTTGTGTACCAATTTAATAATAAAAATTATGACACAGTAGCTCATAATAATCTGAATATTTCAAGAATATTTACTCTTAGGTTTGAAAAATAGTCTCATTATTTGAGGTAAAATGTCATACTTTCATTTTTATTTCACTTTTATTATTATGTTTAATTTATATTTTAAAGAACACGATGGGCTTCCAAGATTTATATAGGCATATCAAATTACATAAATGTATTACCACGCTCTACATGATTTATGGGAAATTGCTGGCCCATCAGTAAATTGTATACTTTATGTGTATATATAAGCAGTCCTAGTAGTAAACCTCTACTAAACTGCCCCAGGTATAAACAAAGTTAGACATTGCGAAAGTTAATAATTGTGTTATAGCCTCAGTTTCGATTAAACTTTCACCTTAGAGTCCTAAGAGTCCCACCTAAGGCTAAACCCAGTTTGCCAGATTCATATTATAACTCTGTGAAGGTTAGGATCTCGGGTAATGGAGATCTGGACTCAGTATTCATTAAGAAAGTCATCAAAATACATTTAAGCCATTAATTTAATCATTCTCAAAAGACGTTTAAATATTTTGATCTCCTTAATTCCCATATCTGACTTCAAAGGCTGAAAAACTCACAGGTCTTAATGAATGATTCATGGAATTAAGAGTTAATTAAATAAAGTAGCAGTGCAGTGTACCATGAGATTAGAACGTTGGCTGAGATTATAACATAATGTACCGTGGAAGTTCTTTGATAGTCTGTAGCAAGAGGTTTTGGTGTTTCATTTAAGAAACGCTAATTTTGCATTTACCCCAAAGCACAAACAAACAAAGCAAACTACAGAACAACCCAAAATCAGTATGACTAACACATATTCAGTGCTAAGTGAAGACGAGCGAGACGAGATTTTGGGATGAAAATCTGAGAAAATTACAGGTGTACATTTAAACAGAATATCAAATAGGCTAAAATTACCCAAGATAAATACAAAAAAAGTACATTGCAAAAAAAAATATGACATCTTAGCAAGTGAAATTATCTTGAATATATTGAATATAGTTTCCTATTATAAACGAAATACAAGATTATTCAATTTATTTCTAGACATTTTTAAAAACTAAACTCAAGATTTACATTTTCTTATTTCTTATTCTATTGGAAATAATTAGTTTCTTTCTAAAAATTTATGCTTAAAATTAGCAAAATTATCTGCCAACAGAAGAAGACTATAGACACTATGTGTCAAGGTTGAAATTAGAAATGTCTAGAATTAAACTTAATTCTATTTAGTTTACTGTAATCTTTAATAGAAAATGCTAGACAAATTTGAACTAGCAAGTATTTTTACTTGCTAAGATGTCATTTTTTTGCACTGCAGAATTATAAATCCAGTGATTGGCATAAGTTATGATTTTAATTATGAATAATTGTTCTAAAACAATTCAATTTTATCTTCTGTGCTGTGTGCTCAGGTGTGTGTTTCTACCGATCGTGAGTGATCATGGCACACCACATGGGTAGATGGAGGACATGATTTGACTGTGGATTTCCAGGTTTTGTAGGGTTTAAACCCCGTTTAGACTGAAGAAGCTTCGAATGCAGCTTTTGGGAACTTGAATGGGAGAGATAGGAAACCAACGCTACCAGCTAGAAATAAGTCACCATGACAACCCTACTGTAAACAGAGTTACACACTGGGTGGGTGCAGGGCTGTAATAGATTATGATTTTACACAAGGATAACTATCTTTAGATATCTCTCAGCCCAAAATGCCATAAAAATGGAAACTTACATAACTTAATTAAACACTTTTGAGTAGGCTTCTGAAATAATGTTGCTGAATATCGGAAGTCGTTTAGAAACATACATTTATTACATTATTATATATTATGGTAGCTCTTTCCTTAAGCAATTTACTATAAAATATTACAAATACTAACTACAATCACATTTTCATTTTTATATTATAATGAGGAGATATGACACATGGGTCTAATCTCAGGTTATTGCTATTTCAGTTTTGCCATATACAAATATACCAAAATCTCTTCATATAATGGAAAAAGCAATCCCATCCTTTACAGACAATGGCTAAATTACAAGCCCAAATAAGTACTAATTCAACACTAAAATGTATCTATAAATCAGGTTTTAGCTGTTTTTCAGCCCATTGTCCTGTCCCCTGGTAGACATTTAAAAACCTGTCACTGACCTTAATGCCTTGAGTGCATGGTTGGTGATGGACACACAGGACGTGAGGTCGAGGTGGCGGAGTTTGGAGCAGAACTTGCTGAGGCTGATGCAGGTGGCATCGGTGATCTTAGTGCAGCCATTCAGATTCAGTTGCTCTATGTTACGACAATTCTGCGCAAAAGTCCTGCCAAAGATAACCATAAGACCTTCAACTTTAGAACACTGAAATCTATTGATCACAAAAGATGTTAACTACAACCCAGAAAATTACAACTGCTCACATGAATATTGTAATATGTCAGTTAATATTGTTTCAAAACACCTAGGAAATGGTCAATCATTCAAGATTCATATTTCGAAAAAGAGGGCACTTTTGGCCTATTTTTGAGTGATTACTCTTAGCAGTGTACTTCAGTGTTAAAATGCAGATCACCGTTTGTTATATGTGATACTGCTGATGTTAATTTGATACTGTGGGCAATAAAATATAAATATAAATAAATAAATAAAACACAGCTCTCCTATGCAATAAACATAAAGGCTGGCAGGTCTGCAAACCAAATTTTATAGAGTCTTCTTGACTTATAAACTGTCATGTCAAATAAAGCAGATACAGAAGTGCAATCACAACAAACCCAACTGGACATGCTGATCAATATCACAATTCACAGTTTAATGATTTAGGTGCTAAGTAAAGCAAATTGTGATTGTGAGTGAAGCTCACTTCATAGAGGCATCGCCTACACTGAGACAACCTCTCAAACTCAGCTGTCTCAGAAAGCCGCCACATCTCTTTGAAATGTTCTCCACTACACGGCCCTAAAAAAAGAGAGACAGAAACAAAGTCAAGGAAAAAGGCAGAACAAAGAGTGAGAGATCAGGGATGACATCTATGGATGATGGTCTATGGATTCAGCAACAAAGCCTCCTGATCTAGTACTAATCCTACACACACACACACACACACACACACACACACCTCCAAAATAAATCAATGCCTGCACACACAGACAACACATACATATTCCTACGCATACACACATATAGTTACACTATACCTCACACACATCCATCCATCTTCTATACTGCTTATCCTACAGGGTCACGGGGAACCTGGAGTCTATCCCAAGGAGCATCAGGCACAAGGCGGGGTACACCCTGGACAGGGTGTCAATCCATTGCAGGGCACAATCATATTCACACACCCATTCATACACTACAGACACTTTGGACATGCCAATCAGCCTACCATGCATGTGTCTGGACTGGCGGAGGAAACCGGGGTACCTGGAGGAAGCCCGCAGCACGGAGAGGACATGCAAACTCTACACCCACAGGGCAGCGGCAGGAATCGAACCCCCAATCCTGAGGCGAACGTGCTAACCACTAAGCCACCGTGCGCCTCCTCACGCACATACTCTTTTTTTCCCCCCAACATACTACATTATAAATACTACATTTCACATGGTAATTTATGGCTCCTCTTTCACCTCAATATCTGTTTGGAAGTTGAAGAGGTCAATCTTCTGCCAGTTGCTTCCATCCAGTGCTAAAACATTCCATGCCTGTAGATTTTAAGAAAACAAAAACAGTTTTCTCAATGTTTCAAGGATATGCCATTGTAACCTAAGGAGACGCACCTTAATGTGGGACATACCTTGGATACCTGGGCACACCTACACAGCGTAACCACATCTAGGTAGGAGAAAATCCTGAGGAAAGAAAGAGGCAATGATAATATGCATTAGAAAAGATCATCATAAAATGCAATGTCTAGTCCAGGTCAGACTGTGACAGGGGTGTAGGTTTAAACTTACCTGAGCAGGAGCTCTTTGGGAAGCTTTTTGTTGATCGGAGCTTCATCGCTGTTTGAGAACACCTGTGGGAAAGTATAAGTGGGGAAACCTACTATTAATCATAAATGCAAATTTCAAACACTGGCTCACAAGTTTGTCTGACCAGACCTTAGCCAAGCTCAGCAAAGCTCTCTTAGATGAGCACACACCTGGACATGGGCTGCAGTTTGACTATATTTAGTTAATATACATATGCAGACACAGGAAAACAAAGTGTCAACATCAATATCTAAAATAATGGTACCATTAATTTGGTAAAATCTGGCTACATTGTACTAAATACTATTGTGCAGTGCAAAAGTTTGCATACTCCTAAAGAAAAATTAAGATATGATAAAGACATGCATTTTGACCAACTAGGTATTTAGTGGGATAGGTTTCCACACATTACACAGATTCTATAGTTTATTCTATCCCAGGTTAACACAACAAAAATGGTCAAGTAGTGCATGTTAATATAATAATACAACAACTAAATGACATTGTGAGTCTAAAGGAGATAAATATTCTTAACCATCTTGGACACGTACCTTTTGGGTTTATAACCGTGTCCAACAGTTTGTGCAAATTTAGCATATTATTTTCATGACAACACTGACAGATGTCATGCTTTGCCTTCTTCCAATCAGTTCTAGAGGCTAAGATGGTACCGGCAAGGCAAAGCAAAACAAAAAAATTCTGTTTTTAATATATTAGAATTATATTTTTGTAGAAAATTTTAACACATAAATACATTGCTTTTTACCCACATTCAGAAAGATGCAAATCTTTCCACTTGACATTTCTTAAATCAGGTCTGGAGACACAGAGCATCAAGGCAAAACTATGAGTTTTTTCTTTTGGTTTATTTCAGACTATTTCCCTAGGGAGGCACCAGTCTGGTGCCGAGTATTGATATCTGAACTGATTCTGGCTTGAAACAGTATTAGATCAGATTTTACATATGTACCAATCCAATCCACTGATGTGAATGTGTGCAATGATGACCAGCACAACACAAATCTTTCATTGATCATGGGACATAGGATTTGTCTTAAATCCTGTCGTCATTGCACATCTAATGTTTTGCTTAGCTTGCAGAGAATCACTGCAAGAATGTCAGCACAGGGTCAGCATCAACTATCTACTGATACTACAGCCCTAGAATCAATAATGTATCGGGTAAATACGTGGAATCACTGCATTCCCATTATTTTTCTGATGCTTTGGATTGTTGTCTTGTTGTAGATACACCCCACATATCATGCACAAAGTGGAATTTTTAATTTTTTTTACAATCAGATTCAGGGTTTATTGGCCAACTACATTATAGTACACAAGGCATCTGAGCCCTGGTTGTGCTTACATTACACACCACATTACACACCACAGTATGATACAATAGGAAATGTCACTGTACGGATATTGCACTGTACGTTCATCCATCCATCATCCATACTGATTATCCTAGACATAGTCGCAGGGAAGCCGGTTGCCTATCCCAACGAGCTTGGGGATGTGGGACCTTTTGGGTTGGCGGGGAGTGGGGCTGGACTCTTCACAGGGAACAATCACATACATTCACACACTGGACATGCCAATCATTCTACAGTGCATGTCTTTGGACTTGGAGAGGAAACCGGAGTACCCAGAGGAAATCCCCAAAGCACAAAGAGAACATGCAAGCTCTGTGCACACAGGACGGAGGCGGGATTCAAACCTCAACCCTGAAGGTGAGAGGCAAAACCACTAAGCCAGCGTGCCCACTTTTGCACTGTAAGTAAAAAAAATAAAATACTGCACAAGAGGAGAATGTTGCAGACATAAGTACTGCACAGAAATGTTACTGAATCTTGAACACAAACCACAATGCTCTGAGTGACAGTCATCATGTCTGTGATGCAACAGAGATACAGAAATCATAGAGGATGAAGACTTTTGCAATCAACTGTATGTGACACCTGCGATGATGTCGAAACTGTAAGATACACAGAACGCCAGTTACATAACTAAAGAGTAGGCTATGGCCCCATACCCCCTATACAGTGCACTAGATATCAAATCACATAATAACTTATACACCATCCATAGTGTGTTATATCGCACGTATGAAGCCATTTCGGTTTCCATCCACTACTGCTGCCTACCTCCTAAACCGCACACTACATACCATCAGAGGTGGCATACTGTTTGGATACACTCATTAATACAGCACTGTGGTGTAGTCTTTGTGCTCTTAAACAAGCACGCGCAGAATATCAGTTTGATCTGGACTGCACCGTGAGCGCGAGACAATCCAGCTAAAAGGATTCAGGCCTGAGAGCTCAGCGATCGGATTACCGCCCATAAACAACCGTCTAACCATCGTGACACGCAAAAACCCGAGCTCCGTTCGAGTCCAAAACACGCAGGCTCCCACGCCCGCACGTACACACTCTCACACGCACGCACGCACACATGCAAATACCCACAAACATACGCCCTCACATGCACGGTCGATCACGCACACGCTGCCACCCATCGCCCTTGTCCGTTTCCTCGCGCGCAATAAAATAGCTCTAAAGTGGCCTCACATCAATCTGCGTTACCTCGAATCTGCCCTTGGTGATGCTGTTCATCTCCGCCGCGATGTCAACAATAATACCGAGTCTGGGGCGAGCGCCGATTTGTTTGAATTTTTATTTATTAGTATTTTTTGCTCTCTTTACAGGAGTGTATGTTCCAGGACGGAGAGTAGCGCGTGCGTGTGTCGGAGACTGCCGGGGCTGGGCGCCGTCCGCGCGTTCCGCCGCCAACCATCCCAGTCAAAATAACAATAATAACATGGACGAAGCAGACCGCTGCTGCTGCGCTGTAACCTCACTTCCGCCTCACGAGTCGCTACCCTGACTACATTTCCGCTCGCACTCGCGCTCAAATACCAAGCTCTCTGCAGTGCAGGATTAATATTAAACTACAGTAAAGAAATCCGAGTAAATCCCAAACGCTTTATGGCTACTTCGCTTCAGTCGATTAACTCCAGCCCATGAGTTTATACACTCCTATTCTCACAGGGCATTGGAGAATGGCCCCGTGACGTCATTTATGCGGGAAACGCACGCGTGGCTGATTGTTTTGATAATGTTCATAGCCTGTGTGCACTACTGAGCTATATCAGTGGGGTGCACTCATATTTCTGCCCAGATCAACAGTTATGTAGCGCCACAGTGGATAAAAAAAAATTATTAGCCTATAATGTACACTTCAAGCTTGCAAATATCATTCAAATACTTCCATATTTACTGAGCAAGCCTGTTATTTAACCCATTTATTTCCAAAATGTTCTTCAAGGGTTCTTTGGTAAAGGCAATGGTTCTACATAGAATCGTTACAATTGAAAAAGAAAAAAACAAACAAACAAGTGCTTAAATAGTTCTTTGCAGTTCAGTTTATACTGTATGTGCCATTCAAATTAGACAGGTCAGTTGAAATGTTATAGTCTCTCATACATCCAGAGCAGAAGAAGGTT
Organism: Stegophilus panzeri; assembly: GCA_024331685.1. Classification (NCBI taxonomy): domain Eukaryota; kingdom Metazoa; phylum Chordata; class Actinopteri; order Siluriformes; family Trichomycteridae; genus Stegophilus; species Stegophilus panzeri. The sequence goes on along the minus strand of JANDJT010000141.1, from coordinate 6,235,186 downwards.
CAGGTTTTATACAGTTCCAAATGTTTATCCAGGTAGTTAACTTAAAGTACATACAGCACAGCTAATCTGTAACCATCCATCTATTCATTTTATGTACCACTTATCCTACACAGGGTAGCGGGGGAGCCTGGAGCCTATCCCAGGGAACTTGGGGCGCAAGGTAGGAAACACCCTGGAATGGGGTGCCAACCCATTGCTGGGCACAATCACACACATTCACACACTATGGAAATGCCAGTCAGCCTACAACGCATGTTTTTGGACTGGGGGAGGAAACCGGAGTACCTGGAAGAAACCCCCAAAGCACAAGGAAACATACAAACTCCACATACACAGGGCAGAGGTGGGATTTGAGCCCCCAATCCCAGAGGTGTGAGGCAAACGTGCTGACCACTAAGCCATCGTGCCCCCAGTACTGCTAATTATACATATCAAATAACGTTACAGCATTTATTGCAGGTTACTTATGTTCATGAAAGGGCAACAAAATGATCATTCCATCGAATTCCATAAATTCCATATTTAACCGCCCCCAAACGTCAGTAGACCTTTCTCATAAACACATTTTTTTGAAGTGAGTAAAAGCTCAAGTACAGATGTTTGCTTAAATGATTTGTGCATTTAGGAACACTGTCATTGTTCACGATGTCACCGGCGGTTTTGTAACACTACCACTTATGCGTCCACATTCATAACAAGTGCGAAATGGTCTATTGAATGTGTCCCTTAGTTTGTTTGGCTATTTTGGCTGCTGAATTGTGATTAAATATACTAAGGGATGTGTTCATTTGACAGGAATCAACCAAAATTTGAACACTTTTCAACCAAAACACTTTTCCTGTTTCTGTTTGAAAGCTACTAGCCAGCTAGCTAAACTGTGAGAATCGGGATATTAAGTACTGGAGGTTTTCTGGTTTTATGAGATATGATGTCATTTCAACCTAATAGGAAATGAGCATACTAGCCTTTTGTTTTCAGTGGAGCATAAAACTATTTCAATTCCTACACCTATTAAAGACCGTGTTTTAAATAATTAAATGACAAATTCTGAATACCACCACCACTTCAACTTCTGTCTGGCATTCACCAGACTTATCAATGTACATTGTACATTGATAATATATACATTGATATATACAATTATTTTTTTTTAAATTTTCATTAAATATGTCATAAATTCAAAATATCTTAAATGTAGATTTTTTTTTTTTAAAGTAGCCAAATCTTGAAAGCCACACACCTGTCCATACTGCCTATTACAGCTCTGAGCAATCAAAGTACCCTTTGCTGGAGAACCAAAAGTTCAGGAGGTGGAGTCAAACCTGATACAACACTTCCTACCTGGGCGGAGTTGAACCAAAGTCCAGGAGGTGGAGCCAACTGTAGGTTTCAGGCTGGATAATTGTGTTGTTCTGTGTTGTAGAGCATGTCATGGGTTAGGGGTTAGGGTTAGGGCTACAGGAGGAGTTGGATCAGTTCCAACCCCACCTGAATTTTGGTTCTGGATAATTTATACCTGGTTTTGGGAACCTGACACAATTATGCAAAAAAAACAAAAAACCTGGCCTACGCTAATTAGCAAATCAACCAGATTATGTAATCAGTCGCATTTCACATTTCCGCACAAGTTTTTGAGCTTCTTCTTCTCTCAAATGCTTAAGATGTTGCCACATGCATGGCGCTTGTATTGCCTCTACACTTGTGTTGTATTGCATGTGCACGATTACGCTTATACACAATTCCGTACATAACCAGCAGAATGCAGCCTAATTACTCTTAAAAGCAGGCACAAACAGTTTAGCAAGCTACATCAGGCCCACAGGGTTTACTGATTTGTAGAGAATAATCTATTGTGCTATTCTACCCAAAGACAACAGCAGGGGGCAGAAGAAAGAGGACGTTCCAAACCTGTCAATAGTAATAGGCCCTCTTGTGATACTATAGCTTTAGCTGTAGCTTTGTTTACCTTAAATTAGATTTGCTAATAATTCCTTATTATCAGTATTTCATTTGTAATGTCAACAAATAATCAAAATAATATTTGCTTAAAGAGCTGTGTGTGTGTGTGTGTGTGTGTGTGTGTGTGTTAGTTACAGAGTGAGATGAACATGCTGTATGTTTATAGGTTATGAATAGGTTTGTAGGTTTTGCATGTAGACCATGCCCTGCATGTAACTGAGTGTCTTTTACCTTTGATAATATGACAAACGTCTACTTCATTCCAGTTCATACACACACACACACACACACACACACACACACACACACACACAGAGCTCTTTAAGCAAATATTATCTGAAGCTATTCAGACAGACCCTACTTGTGTTGGCCTCTCTCCTACCACTTACTCACTAAAACACATTCTTTGTCTTGCTTGCTCTCTCTAGAGCCCAGACACACACACACACACACACTTGTAATTCTATTTCAGTGGGGTATTTCCTATGACTTGTATATTACTGTAGCTAAATAATATTATTCCTACACCTAACTTTAACCTTAACCTCAATATTCACATTTAACTTTTCAAACAAAAGCTTGTTAAAAAACACTCCAAATATCTTCACAAGTTAAAATTTTGTCACCTATTTCTCGAATTATGGGGGTAGCTGGTCCCCACCCCATAAAACGTGCAACCATGCACACATATTTTATTTATTTATATATATATTTTTATGAAACATGCAAATTTACTGCTTGCTTACTGCTTTTTAGATTTTCATTTGATTACTGGGTTAGGTGTAGCCTATGCATAAGGATAGGTTAATGCTAGAGTTAGGTGTAGACATTGCAATATTTAGCTACAGTGAAACACATTCAAACGTCAGGATGTTAGACGTCTCTGTGTGTAGGCTGTGTATTGGTGGGAGTGTAACTGCAGTGGGATAGCAGAAACTGCTCGTTCCTTAACGAGAACCTTCATCAAACTACTGTGTGGTGATGCGCCATAATTTCTCCTGCCGCTTTTAGCTGTATAACAGGCATGGGCATAGTTTAGAGAGGCGCGCCCTGGTGACAAGGCAAAGCACCTAAATATGCTACAGCAAACTCACAGGCTGACTAAACATGGCCAACAGGGCGACGGGTTCCCTGTGAAGCGCATGGGCCACGGTGTGAGCGAGTCCCCCTCCCATCCGCCGCTTACTGCGAAGTGCCTCTGTTCTCCTGCGCTTTCACTCATGACGTATTTACTGACAGCACTGTGAGAGTTTTCACACAAGTCCCCCAGCAGCTCGGTAATGCGCCTCTGGTCAGATAAACCGCCTTTTCGACTCAGAGACTGCGCCTTACCTGTCCTCGCCTCCTCAGTTAAGCAGAAATCCCGGGCCGTTTGGAGTGCGCAACGCGCGCGCCTTTGCAAGAGACTTTCGTTTTACCCACTATAAGGACTAGTGAGTGTGCGCTATGGGAACAATGTGTGTCCGAGAGCTGGTGCTCTGGTCTCTTCTTGCGTGCTTGGCTTGGTTGAGCGTTGGTCTCGTCAGTGCAGATGGTGAGTTTGTCCATTCGAGATGATTGCTTTTACGCGCCACTACAATGCGCACCGACACTTTACGGTTTGTAATGGTTGAAACAAAAAACAATAATTGTGCACTGTGTATGTGTGTGTGTGTGTGTACATTTGAGATAGATAGATAGATAGAGCTTCAAATTATATTATATCTATTTAAACTACCAATATCAATATCAAACCTAAATTGGAAAATGTAATTTTGTGTATACAGTATATATAGACTTGTTAATAATTACAGCATGTTTCTAAAGTAATTATAATTATGTATTTATCCTCCATTACCTCACTAATTTGTCAGTATTATTTAGATAAGATTAATAACGAATACAAATATATTATTTATATAATTTATTAATATTATTATATTATATGGCATATATTAATGGTAATGGTAAGAACTGGCTTACACTCAAACTATCAAAAATATTTTATTTGTAAACCCTCATCTTCACCATTGCATTGAACGTCCTCTGTTTAATTTAATTAGTTTAATTAGGCTTGAATAACTGTTGGAGGTTTAATCAAATTTGCTATAAAAATGGCCAGTCACAGTAACATAGTTCACTTTAGTGCAGGACATAAACCTATTTTATTCTCTTCTCTAGCACACATTGACAATTATTTTGTAAGATAAAAAGGTATGTTTAACAAACATTGTTAGGAAGCCTTGAAGTGCTGAACACTCCTACCTTTTGCAGATAATAGATATTGATTACACATAGCTGCTTCTGTTTGGTGTGTGTTAAGCTTTTGTCCCAATGCAGGTTACAATCTGGGTTCAAGGCGTTATGTTTGAGAGTGGCTCATGTTCAGATAACTGTTCTAATCTATTCTTCTAACACCAGGCCAGGCAGGTTGGTTATTCATGGTAAGAAACACAAAACTGGAAAAAAATGTTCATGTCAGAAATGGAGTATACCCAGCAATGAACAATACAGAATCTAAAAGTCCATCCGTTTATAGTACTGTCAATGAGTTGAGGGCAGGACCCAGCACCTCAGGTCGACTATCCCAGTCCACTATAGTATGTTGATCGTATCCTCCATGGTGGAAGGAGTTCGGGATTATGAAAAAGGTTTAGATGGGAGATTTGTTCAGGGCATCTACAACCCCAATTCCAAAAAGCTGGTATGCTGTGTAAAATGTATATTAAAAGAGAATTCAGTGATTTGCAAATCTCATAAACCCACATGTTATTCACAATAGAGAAAACATACCAAATGTTTATACTGGGTATATGTACCATTTTAAGAAAAGAAAAAAAAAAAGATAATTTAGAATTTTATGGCCGCAACATGTCTCAAAAAAGTTGGGACGGGGCAAAAAAAGGGTGAAAATAAATGTTACTAAAAAGAAACAGCTGGAGGTTAATTGGCAACAGGACAGTAACATGATTGGATATAAAAAAGAGTATCTTAGAGGCAGAGTCTTTCAGTGATTGTGCTGCACTAATTAATGGCCTGTAAATTCTTAAATGGTCAGTACATCAACCCAGAGTTTAGATTTTTGGCAGGGCAGCTATAATTTGACACATGCCAAACACTGGGAGGCTTTCGCTAGACACAGAGGGAACATGACTGTATACGTTTGTAAAGCTGATCAGCAGTAGCATTCTGAGAGGAGGTGTGCAGTGAATTTAGGATTGCATGAACCCATTTTAGAAGTTGCTCACGGCAAAACCTAGGGGATGTCTTTTCTTCCCAGGAGGACAGGTGTCAGATGTTGGATCCTTCTACTTAGCAAGATGGATCATGGTATTTTATTCCCACTATACTTTGGCAAACAATGTATGAGAGTGGAATGATAATCTAAGTGTCTTTTGCCATGTTTCATACAGCCAGGATAGAGCATCAACCTTTCCATTTGTGTACCCTGAGCAAAAAGTATGAAATTGAATCTTTAGAAAGATATGACTCACCTGCCTTATCCTGAGTTCAGTCTTTTGTTCAGCTTCTCCATCCAGCCAGTTTTGCCATGTCTCCAGGCCTGGCTTGATGGGTAGCAATCCCCCCACATTGTAATTACGTCCTGTAAGACTCAATTTTCTTGAGAAAAGGGCATAGGACCTTTTTGGCCAGCTTACCATGCTGTTAAGACAGGACTGCTCCCACTTGTACTCCACTATTACAATAATAGGTTTTGTGGCATCAGGATTCTTGAGCAGAGGTGCTGTGGTGAACTTGGACTCTAGCACGACTAAAGCCTTTAGGGCTGTCTTCTCTTTCCAAGAGAGCTGTCATAGTGTCACTTACAAAAAGAGATGTAAGAGGGGCTGCCACTGCACTAAAGCCTTTTATGAATTTGCCTGTATAAAAAATATGGTATTTTAACCATGCATGCTTTAGGCCAACATTGCATTACCTTTTGCACACCATCTCTGCTAAAAACATAATCCATGAAGAGATTTGATGGAACAAGCAGTTTTCAGCTTTTACATGTGTAGTTTTCAATTAATCTATGTAACATCAAGAAGTCTATGTAACACTTTTACATTACATGCCCCTGTAGGGATGTTAAATAAATTAGAGTGTTATCTATGTAGGCTATCAAACTTGCCAGTTATGCTCATGAGAACCTCACTAATGAATGCTTTAAAGACAGGGCATTAGAGAACCCACACAGCATGCCCAGATGTAGTGGTAAATGCTGTTTTCCTTTTGTCTCCCTTCTTTATAACCACCAGATTGTAGACACTGCATTGATTTAGTCTGGTACAATAGATCCACACAGCTGGAGCGGGGCAGGTGAGAAGTGATTGTCCACGTTTTGGACAGCAAGAGGAGGTAGATATGTGCCACAGCTAAAGCCTGGGAAATTGAACGCTTGTAGACAGAGGTGTGGCCTATTCTATTCTATTCTATTCTACAGGGTGTACAGACTCCAAAAGTCTCCACACATAGGGGAAATTAACACTTTTTTAGCAAAATCTCTCCCAAAAAATTTTATATGCAGTTTATATTATATAGTTTTTTTTTCCAGATAGCCTTTAAGAATGCCTTTGACAAAAGAAGAACATTGAAATCATTCTCACGGCTGGATCGGGAAGCTGTTGCAAGGTTGTGATGGACTTTAACAGGAAACATGGCAAGCACATCACACACGACACTGTTGCCAAACTTATTAACAAATTCAAAAAGACCGGAAGGGAAGTGTTGTGGACCAACTGAGAAGTGGACCTCCACGAACATCCACTGATGAAGGCATAACCTACGTGGTGCTGGTAAACACCGTCCCCTATGTATGGAGACTTTTGGGACACCCTGTACTTTAACATGTGATTCAACTGATGTAGGGCATAGTGATTTAGCTGATACGCATTTATTAGGGTGAAAATATTAAAAGTGGCTCCAAGACTGGAACTAAGAAGCAGCATGTTGTTGGTCTTATGTTGGCATCAAGGCAATGGGCAAGTAACTCTCCCTGACATTAACAAGTAGCGACTATGTCAGCCCAATCCAGAAACATTTACTCACTCCTAACATCTAATACGATCACATCAGTGTAACAGACATTAAATCAGTGTGGCATTTAACAGCAAAGAAAAACTAATGACCAGTCATTTATGGTGCGTCAGCTGAGGACTGCTCAGTGGTCTGATGGTTGGAATTAACCACATGATTGGAACTTTGTCATCTTCATCATTCTCTCGTGTTTGTGATTATTAGTATGTACAGTATACATAACATTTTTTATGTGGAAATTTTATAACATATTTTAGTTTAAGTTCTGAATGATATCAATTCAGCTAATTAGGTTTAGTGTTAGCTTAAATTTTTGGTCAGTTTGACTCACAGCAGATTTGATGACTTGGGTTGCATTCTGCTTAATTTGTATGTTATTTTGGATAATCCCCAAATGAATAAATGGTTTAAAAAAAATTCTATATCCTATATCTCAACATTTGAAAAGAAAACAAAAATTGAGATACTGTTTTGTGGTAAATTTGTCACAAAAGTTTGTGAGTGCACTGTGACCTCACTACATTGACTGCCCACTACTGTTATTTTAATCCTAGGTGTGAATCTGTGACTAAATGTGAAAGTGGTATTGAAGTAGGAGCATGTTTGTGACAGTTTTTGTTATAAACTGGACTGCACAACAATTTGTCTGTGTATGCGTGTGTGTGTGTCTGTGTTGATTAGGGTGGGGTTATGGAATGGTGCTGACCGTGGTATTTGTGTGTATATGTGAATTCATATTTTCACCCTGAAGTCATACATCCTGTTTGGAGCTGAGCTTCAGTCCCCATTTTGTACTTACCTTTTGTTGAGAAACTCTTTAAGTTAGTGTCTATGTGGCACACCCTATCACTAAAAATAAAACCTCATCCCTCCCAGTTACACACACACATACACACACGCAGCTACCCTCATTTAACCTTACGCTACCATCATGACATATTCTTCCTATCTTAAGTGAATGAATTTTTATACGTGATGGCAGATGGATATATACACACACCTTAGATAGAAAAATACAATAAATACATTAATTCTGTCTCTCTCTCTCTCTCTCTCTCTCTCTCTCTCTCTATTTCAGGCCGGGTCTTCCTGCTAGAGTTGAGAAATGGTTCAGATATAGGCTTTGAGGCAGCTTCAAGTGCATGTGGTGATCAAGGTGCTCGGATGGCATCAGCAATGGAGCTTCGCCATGCTGTCGTTGAGTGTGCATTTTCTGCCTGTGCACGTGGTTGGCTTACTGGTCCCAGCATTGGGTAAGAACCCCAGTCACACATTCACACTTATTGAAACTATTTGTCATTATGATTGTTTACATTTGAGAATACCAATCCACATTTGGTAGAAGGGTGCTTTTGTGCACATTTAGAAGGGACACAATATGTTTTGCAAAAACGTTCCATTTGCACCTGCAGGCATTCAGGCCCCTGAGAGAGCTGGACCTGAGGCAATGTCACAAAATACATTAGCACTTTCTCACTGTTCGGTGTCTGTGCAATTCCACAGTTAATGTATATTGCTCAGCATGAAAGTTCAAATCCCAGAGCAATTATCACATTGTGGTTTTAATGTAAGTCTATTTTGTCTGTTGATGTTTAACCCAAAAAATGTTAACCATTTGAATCTTAAAACATGAAATCACAAATACACAACTTGCAATGGTTCTGAATGTGTAGTTTTAAACCTTTAAAAAGAATTGTTGGTGTTTTTATAATATTTTTAATGCCCTACTATTAAAAATGGCTGTGGAACCTCTCTACAACTTTATGCTCATTAAGAATGCAAGGAGCTATGAATATGCATGAAAATGCTAACTTGAAATGCCCCATTGTCACTTTTCTGGATATGCTATTGCAAAAAAAAAAAAAAAAAGTCAAGAGGTCATACTAGGGAAATGTATCCAATTATGTGTGAAACTCGGACTGACTTAAGAATAGACATACTGTGTGCCTAAAAATACACAGAAATTGGAAATTGTTGTTTTATCAGGGCTGAGTTTCCCAAAAGCATCACAAAATTACTGGCAGAGAAAGTGTGATGAAATGTGATGCTTGCATGACCATACAGTAATCATTGTACCGCAATGCTTTTGGGAAACTCAACCCAGAATAAAAAGTTTGGTTTATGTGTTGCATTGTACAAGTATTCTCACCCTTCACAGTACTTTGTTGAAGCACCCTTGGCAGTCTTTCTCACTATAAGCTTATCAAACCTGGTTATGTGAATGTTGTCCACTTTTGCAAAACCTCTCAAGCTCTTTCAGTTTGGATATTCAATGGTGCTGTGTCATTAATCTCAGGTCTCTTCAACCATGTTCAACCAAGTTCAACTCTGGGCTCTCACTGAGCCAACCAAGGGTGATCACATACTTGTCCTGAAGGCACTGCATTGTTTTTTTCCATTAAGTAAGGTTAACCTACACCCAAATCTGAGGTTCTGAGTACTCTGGAGCAGGTTTCCCTTCAAGGGTTGTGTTAATCATTTCCTTAACCCTAACAAACCTTTCGGTCTCTGCTGCTGAAAAACATCCCCATTCTGCTGTCTCTGTAAGAATGGAATTGGCCAGGTGATGAATGATACAAGGTTCTCTATAGATTAAATGGTTGGCATTCATGCCAGAGATCAATTCAATGTAGTTTAATCAGACCACAGAATCTTGTTTCTCATGGCTTGAGACCCCTTTAGGTGTGTTTAAGCAAGCACAAAGGCATCATGTACCTTTTACTGAAAGGCTTCCATCTGGCCACTCTACTGTTAAAGCATAATTAGTGGAGTTCTGCAGAGATGGTTGTGCTTCTGGCAGGTTCTCACATTTTCACACAGGACCTCTGGAGTTCATAAGAGTGACCTTCAGATTCTTGGTCACCTTCCTGACTGGAGACTTTCTCCCCATTTGCCAAGATGACCTAAGAAGCCAGTTCTAGTTTGAGTTTCTGCGGTTCAAGACTTCTCCTTTTTAATAAAATTCTGGATCTAGGACTTGACACAATTCAGTCTCCGAGATCTATAAACAATTCCTTTGATCTAATGGCTTTCTTTTTTCTCTGACATGCACCGTCAGCTGTGGAACTTAATATAGACAGAGGTTTGCCTTTCCATATCAGGTCCAATTAACTGAATCTACCATTGGTCTCTTTAGTTCAGTTGCCAAAACATCTCTAGGATGATCAATGAAAATGTATTGCACCTGAGCTCAGTATAGAATGTGTCACAGCAAATCCTTCTATAATTGTGATATTTCAGGGGTTTTTTTATTTTGATAAATGTTCAGAAACATTTCTACTGAGGATTGTCTTTGCAGATTCATGAGGAAACAAATGAATGTAATCAATTTTCGTTTAAGTTCAGTTCCAGTTTGGCTATACCTATAATAACTCAGTGGGACGTTTCCAAGGTAACTTTACACACTCCTAATGTTTTCCCAAAGTAAAATCTTGACACACCCATGCACACCCACACACACACACCCACACACACACACACACACACACACTCACTCCAATTCTGACTCACATTCTACAAGTGAATGTTACAATGTGGGATAAGGAACCAATTTCTTGTCAACTTCAAGCACTGAGGAAAATTCCAGTAGTGAAGCTGTAGAGGTTGCCTTTCACTTAGAACTGAGGTTAAAATTTTGAGTAACACTTGTCACCTCAGTCTGTTCAGAAAATGATTTGTTCAGTCATTTATCAGTTTATCAAGTTTACCCAAATGATCAAGTTTGCCTGATCATGTAGCTGTACAGACAGTAAAACATCTTCACTAATATAAAAACTAGCTAATGTTGCCATTTTGTATCATTTTATAATATTCTAGTAAGTCTGTGTTTCTCAAAATAATTATTTTTCACACCCAGTCCACTGTAGACTATTATTGCATGCACTGCAACAGTGGCAATCTCCAGCACTGATTGAATAAGCCAGATCAGGACTCGCTGAACCCACTGACTCAACTGATCCACTGAATAAGAGAGAGAAGTGAATCTTGGTCAGGATTCACTCACTCAAGCATCTTGGATCAGGATTGGCACAGATGGAGTTGCAAATACAACTTACACAATTCATAGATTTTTAAAGAACGTCTGACAGGTAAACATATAACATAAACTACATAAAATCTCTACTTGCATGTTTTGTGACCATGAAGCCAGTTATGGGTATGGAAATCTGGGTCTGTAGTTTGCACTTTTCAGGTTTGCAGTTTGCAATTGCAACGCCTATCATCAGCAAGTGAACAAAAGTAAAGAACCCTGTCTACCTTGGGTAGAAGAACTGAGAATAGTGGCACATGCCATTAGAAATCATGCATGCCAACACCAGTCCACACCGATACCCACAATTCGCCCTGTTCACTCCAGTAGCCAAGGTGAAGAGGAAATTTCTCTATGGTTTGGGTTATGCAATGCCCATGCACATGGCAGCATCACAACAGACCCAGACAAAATGAGCACGGTGCATATCTAGTTAATAATGCACCCTGTGTGTGTTATTAAAATTATCCAACCTGCGCCACTTCATCACAGGCATTGCCAATGGTGCTGTTCGCTTGCCTCATGTATCTGTAAAGGGAGCAGAGTTCCAGTGGTTCCCAGAGTGTGAGAAAGGTTTTGGGGGCCTGATGATGGACTTCTCTAGCCATTGTTCAAGACCAGAATGGCAAGATCACAAGGGCTGGTGGTGTTGCATTCTATTAATGATAAATGTTCAATAAAACTCTGGTCATGATGACAGTTCTGTGCCACATCAGGCTTCATACTGCACATCATTCATGTACACTGTTTATACACTGTTAAGTGTATAAGTGCCTTGGACCCATAGTGGTCATTGTGGCCACAAGGAAATTGTAACTAGATGTTAGACTCAAAAAGCAGTGGAGAGCATAGAAAAAATATTTCATTCAAACTGCATTCATGTAAAAGTGTCATTTAATGGGCATTCTGATTAATTGCCACCATTTAGTAGTAACTACTTTTCTAATTGGTCTGCCTGCAGGACAACAGTGTGCAGGAGCATCTCTGGAAGCTTACGGGCAGTAGACATGCAGGTGGAGAATGTGACTGAGATGTATGAGGGACTGGCTGTATTCTGTGTGAAAGACACTGGTCAGTTCAAACTCTTGTAATGTGAAATGTTGAGGGGAACTTAAGTGTTAATATTTTCAAAGTATTCTGTAGTAAATTATTGTTAACTAAAAATGTTAGCTAAAAACAGAAGTCTATTTTGAAACCTATTTCCTTTACCTGCATGCATCAGGGGCTCCTTGTGGAGGACCACCCTTATTTCCCAATACACGTCTGCAGGGACAGACCGGCCTGGAGCTGGGTGATGAGCTTCTGTATGCTTGCAACCCAGGATACATTCTGCCCAATGGAGAGACAGCTTTTAGCCTGTTGTGTGACAGCTGTGGAGAGTGGTATGGTCTGGTGCAACTCTGTGTAAAAGGTGAGAGGATGAACAGTACTGAGATTTAACCAGCTGATATTTAAACAAACAAGTGATATTGATGGAGTACATGTCAAGGGGGAAATGCTTTGGTTTATTGGTACTGTAGGTTGGCCCAGAAGTTGTTTAAAATGGCTATAACAACAACAGTTACACTATTTTATTAAAGCCTAATGGAACACAAGTGAGTATTACTATCAAGCAGTGAAGGCTGCACTGTGATGAAAGCCTAGGTCAGGGTTAGTGTGGCTGCAGGCTTTCATTCCAACCAAGCAGGAGACATACCTGGTTTCATTTGTTTAATCAGTCCATCTTAGTCTCCAATCAACTATGAAGTGTGCCTCCAATTTGGCTGTAATGAAAGTCTGCAGCCACACCGGCCCTTTGCAGATACCACATAATCCCAACAAATTACTCATTACTATACTTACATTATTTATTACAAAAAAATTACTTTTTAGACCTGCACTAATAGTTTCTTTATAATTCCTAAGAGCAGTAATGTTTTGCTGGGTCTAACATTAGTTATCTACGTAAGAATTGTGAGTTTTAAAGAGAATTGTTAGCATTTGTGTATTTGATGTATTACAGATAAAGCAGAGGCCTTGATTGACTACGAAGACAAGCTCCCAGATAACCATCATCTCTATGATGGCATGGAGGAGGTGCATCATGTGAGTATGATGCCTAGACCTACTGATCATGGAGAGGAGGAAGAGTCTACACCTGAACCAGACCATTTAGAGCCAGTCATGGTAGTGGAAGCAAAGGATAAGATTGAGAAAAACTCTGCCGTGTCTGTAACAGAGCCTCCAGTGTCTCAACTCAGCCAGAAACACATGTTCTGGTTCCCCTCAGAGGCTTTCCAGGAAGAGGAGCATCCTCTCGCCACCACAGGAACACCTATTAAAGACCGTACCCAAGATGAGAATTACATCTCAGTCAAGACTGGTGAAGACCAGTCAGAGCCTGAGATAACTACAGAGGATCACGATGGGTATAAGACCCAGCCTCCAACTGACAAACCTGCCAGTCACAGTATAGGCAGCACAGTGGAGTCATGGCTTGATGGATATCCTGTTCCCCAAGAAGAGGAGAGAGCAGGTGGAGGGTCTACCGAGGAGACAGTACCAGGGCAGGGGGTGGACATGGAGACTGCGACAGGCAGTTTAAAAGTGGAAGATTTTAAAAGTGTGACTAACATCCCAAAAGAGGCAGGTCTAGGAGGTGGTGTCCACAGCGACCAAGAGGAACCAACTGAAGGTGTGTCTGAGATGCCTGAGGAGCAAGAGTTTAGTAAAGTGATTAATCGTCAGGATGTAGGGGTTAAGAATGTAAGTGAAAGAGTGGGAGAAAAGAGTTATGGGGAAGTGTTTTACAATCAAGAGGAAGAGTTTCACGGTGTGACTGGCATGCCTCATCCAGAGGTTTCTGATGTAGTGCCTATTCTTTCAGAAGAAAGATATTTTGTTACAGAGGCACCAACAGTGAAGGAGGTGGAAGGAGAAGCCAAGAGACCAGTGGAGGTGGAACATGAGAAAGTGGATGATGGCTCTAAAGATGTACAATTTCCTGGTATAACTGACAGTGCAAATGATGTTGAATTGAGCCCTACACCTTTAATCAGCCACACTCAGATCACAGCTGGCACTCCCAGCACTGCTCCTGAGAATGTCAGCACCAGCCAAGAGGCGATGGGTTTCGGACACACTACCACGCCTTTAGGCATGGCACCAAAAGAAACCACACCTTCTTCACCAGTCCATGTCATTAGCAATGTAGCCACAGCCACAGTGAGTGTCACTTGGGAAACCAAAGATCTTGGCCATTTTGTGGATCAGACTCCCACTGTTGATGATGATGTACTTGTAGAAACCCATGAAAATCAAAGTGTGATGGAAGGAGATGTGGACCGTAGCCTGGATCAACCAGAAGACAATGGATCTTGTAATGTACACCCTTGCCACTTTGCTGGCCATGGGCCAACTATTGCTGCTATCATTGTTGGCATTGTAGCAGCGATTGTGGGTGTGGCCTTGGGTGTATGGTGTTACAAAAGAAGGCAACAGAAGACCTCGCACTATCAGCTGAATGGAACTAACAGACAAACACAATGCATCGAACTCCAACAGACTGTGTAACCTAACACGCGTGTCCATACACAAACATCATATATGTGTGAACATTATGAATACATGCACCTACATAAATACTAATATACACACACAAAGTGGGGGGGTGGTATTCCTCATGTCCCTTAAAGTAGAAATTCCTTTACTGGGCAGTGAGAGAATTGCTTTAGTGCTTTGTTAAAACACATTTTATTTTTTCATATTTGCAGTGCAGTGTGCGTGTGTTATTTCCCATGTTATACTTGCTTATATATGATACCTAATTATTTCTTTGTGGATTTCCTTTCATTGTGTGGACCTCATTTGAAAGGCTATTGATGTTTGCGTTTGAGACGCTAGATGCTTATTGATGTTTGAATTTTACCGGATAGTAATGGTTTTCAAAGAAATTTGTGTATCAGCCTTAGCAGATTCAATATAATGTGACCATTATAGTGTTTGTACACTGAATATAAATGCTGACAATTGGCATGAAGACAAATAGAGACAGTGAAACTGTAGTGTTGAATATTTTAGTGCTCCATCAGTGGAGAATATGCTTATGGAACTGATACTGCATATTCAACACTGTTTTTATATTCACATTCATTCTACAGTACTTACTGCATAATATAGTTTTATAGCACCTCTAGCAAGTATCAATCACATACATGTTAGCAATAAACACTATATAAAAAATACAAGAAATAGTCATTCTTTAGGAAGTATTTGAAATGTAATTATAATGTAACAAAGTCATCAATGGCAGGTTTTGTCTGTAAAAGTGGATTTTTTCTTTTTCTTTTAAAAGAATCAGCATTGGCAGAAAGGCCAGGAGTACAGGTAACAGAGGTAATCAATACTAGAAAACAGCAAAAGACACACAATAAGTAGCCAGGATCTCCAATAACTAAGGAATTGGTTCAGAAATGCTCCTTACAAGATATTGCAAGATATTGCAAAGTACTGTGAGAACTTTGAAAGTACATATCTAACTCTTAATGATTCTATGGACAAGGAGTAAGTGAAGGTGATATAGAGAATGTGGAGCCAGAACAGAGGCAGAGCAAGAGAGGATAATTCAGCTGTAGTGCAGTGTTGTGTCTCCAATAGGGTGGAGACTCTGTGACAGTTATATATTCAGCTTGAAGGGCAGATGAAGTATTTTTTGGATACCCACAAACATGGTGGTGGAGACCAATTTAAACCTATTGGGTGTAACAAATACTGTACGTTAGTGTTTTATTGTTTTTGTCTAGCACTTTTCTGCTTTCAGCAGATGACATTGACTGATTTCTTCATCAGTTCTTTGGAGTTAATCAGAGTAAGATATATTGTAACGTTTTACACATTTTGTAATTAACCAGAGTTGAAGTGTGCATGTTAGGTAGATAGGTATCCCTAGTGCTGCTGTTTCAAGTGGTCTGATAGCCATCTTCAAAATTCTTCAGTTCATTTTTACTAAGTAAAAGCAGTCACCCATAAATGTCCATAGGTAGTCACATTATGGGGTAGTAATATTACTCTGGAGTATTAAAGCAATACAAAGTGTTATTAAGGATTTATCCGATAGAGCTGAGGTAAACAACACAGTGTCGAGTAGTGTAACTATACTTATTTGTCTGAAATTGAAAATGTTTTTCAATTAAAAAGTTTAATTGTGACGTAGTCTGATTAAGAAGTTTGATGGTCAATTTTATTGACCAGATGACTATTTGAATGTCAGTTAATTTTAATGTTATAAATTGCATGCTTATCATTTTAAACATAATTTTAAATGTTCTCTATGAAACGTTTAATTAACCAGTCGGAATAATTAAATGAATTTTTTTTCTTTTTAATACATCCCAAAGTATTGATTATTCACATAATTTTTCCGAAGAAGCAGGATGCCAGGGTGAGTTACTATCTTTATTTTCAGTTTACGCTCCCTGTAATTCAGAAACACATAATTGTTCACATATTTTAGCGGAATTACCTTTTTATACTTATTATGATTCTTTGTAAAATAATCAGAAATTTGTACAGGTCCTCAAAAATGCATCGCCAATGCCAAAAGCAACTGCGTGCTAAATATCAATAAGACATGAAGCCTTTTATTTATTCAGGAGTATGATCAAGGTAGGTGCTGTAATTTAACATTATTCAGATCTGATATGACTTGCCTGTGAATACTTTTCAGTGTTATGTACCAGTTTCAATCTAGTGTAGGTCTCTCTGCTGTTGCACAGCAGCTCTATTTGTATGCTACGTACCTGTAGACTAAGTACCTGACACTTCTCTGTGACTAGGCAGACTCCCAGCATGTTACTAGTAGTACTGCTGAAAGTGACGCTTCTTTAAATGAGTACATGGGAATGTTATATTCTTCAGACACAGATATCACTGTATAAGTGTTTAAGCTGAAATTAATTTATAGTCTGTAGGTGTAACAGGTATGGCCACTGTGGCCTTTTTTTCCTGCTATTTTTATTTGGCCTATGAAATGATATACCCTGTTATAAGATTTGATCAATACCATTTCTTTTTAGGGGTTTTGATGTATCAGGATATAATATCAGAATATTACACATGTGATCAATGTTTAATACATCTTCAGAGGGAAGCTTTATTGTGGCATCTGACTGCTGCACACTTGTGTGACAAACTAACTGAACAATTACAAATAAAATCCATTTTATTAATTTTACACTTGTTCTTATTTGAAATATTTATGTATATGAATTTGTCTATGTAATAGTAGTAATAAGTAATAAGTTAAAGAGTATATTTTTTTAAACTACAGAGAAAAAATATCCATGGTTAAAGTCAAACACATGCATGCCCAGTAACAGGAGGAACAGAGGCTCATTTTAAAGTGTTTGAACATGGAGCATCTGTGTAGTTTATCACACCAATGTAAGAAACATTCACAGAGAGAGAGAGAGAGAGAGAGAGAGAGAGAGGGAGGGAGAGGGAGAGAGAGAGAGTGAGTGAGTGTGAGTCATGGGTCAGCATTTCTGGCAGAAAATAGGGTTTGTGTGTGTGGATTCATGTCTAAGTACACATTCACATCTAAAGTTTAAACGTTTGAACATAAGCTTCAGTGTTTAGTCTTTTGCTGTTAAATTTAGTCAGGTTATTTTAGGATCTGCACTCTTCATTTTTCTGCATGAGTCTAGGAATTTTGTGCCTTAGTGTGTACTTACAATTTTGTAATTGGCATTTTCCAACATGCAACTTAACAGACATCTTATGATTTTAACCATTCTATAATATTATCCATTGTACAAGATAAATAAATTATACCTTGGTCAATTTGTAAAACAAAATTTGAGCAAAAAGATCGAAATATTTAAGTTTAAGAGATTTAAAAGTTTAAACGTATGTATACATATCAGTATAATTCATATCACAAAATATATCCTCAGCTACAGATTATGGCATTGACACCAGGCCTGTACTCTCATAATTGTGCAATATTAAATTATGATTACCTTTTGACTGAGGTACTAATATTGCCTTAAACTGAAAGTATGAAGG
The DNA here is from genome assembly GCA_024331685.1 of Stegophilus panzeri. Lineage (NCBI taxonomy): Eukaryota > Metazoa > Chordata > Actinopteri > Siluriformes > Trichomycteridae > Stegophilus > Stegophilus panzeri. Next base: position 6,217,137 of record JANDJT010000141.1, on the reverse strand, counting down.
CTGTGTGGGACCTGCCATTGGTGCTTTTCCACGGCACTGTACGACTCGACTCGACTCTGCTCGCTTTTTGGAGGCTTTCCACTGTACCTGGTACCTGGTGCTTTTTTACTACCACCAAGGTTGAGGTTCCAAGCGAGCGGAGCCGATACTACAGCCACTTTTCCACTGCACGGTACGGCTTGACTCGGTTTGCTTTTCCACTGCAGTTTAGTGCTGCCTCAATGTGGGTGGGATTATAGGCTTATTGTCATGGTTGTGCCACCTCTAATGCCATGACATCATCTTAAATGCAACACCAACAAACAACACAGGGGTGATGGAGGATATGGAGCAATGGAGAATATCGAAGGAATGGTTATACTGATTCTCGGCATGTGGCTGTTTTTCACAGCAAGACGACAAACTTTGTTTCAAAAGAGGCTGATGGCAGCAAGACAAAGTACTACTAAAAAAACCAGGAGAGTTTGGGAAATCATACACCAAAGCGCAGACGACGACACACGAGGGTACGCTAACCTGGCATCTAGCTTATAGCAATGTGTTTAGGATCTCAATTGGTATACTGTCCCAAAGCACTGTCACAGCTCACTGTCACAAAGCATATATAATGAACTTAGCTGCCAATATTACGCATTAAAATGCATATTCTGTGTTTTTCAGATCTCTCAATTTTTGCTGCCATAGACCGTCTGTTTGGACCTTCAACTGAGCGTCTGAGTGGTGGGATATGATTGTTCCTGGTTTCACAAACACTCAGTGGGTGGAGAACTTTAGAATGTCCGAAGGACCATTTACCTACTTGTGCAACAAACTGCGTCCAGCAATGGAGAGACAGAACACAAACTTCCACGTGTGTGTACATCTAAAGAAGAGAGTGGCCATCGCACTGTGGAAGCTTGTGACTGGCTCTGAGTACGAGTTCGAGTTGAGTACGAATTCGCTTGGAACCTCGACCGAAGTGGTACTAAAAAAAAGTACCAGGTACTATTCACAGTGGAAAACCCCCAATAGAGCACTACGTAGGTTCTAGAGCGCCATAATTTTACATATTTAATAGGGTCCGTGTTCGGTGAACAGGAAAGGCATTTGGAATACGGCCTGACCGTGTATTTGTACAGGGCTTCAATAATACAACATTATTCCTGCATGAAGGTGAGTGGAAGATGGCACCCATGTTGAGGCGGCACTAAACTGCAGTGGAAAAGCAAGCGAAGAAAAGTAAAGTGAGCCGAGTTGAGTCGAGTCAAGCCGTACCGTGCTGTGGAAAAGCGCCATAAAAAAGTACCAGGTACCAGATACTACCCACAGTGGAAAGCCCCCAAAAAGAGAGCAGAGTCGAGTTGAATCGTACCGTGCAGCGGAAAAGCACCAATAGCCGGTCCCACACAGCCTTGATACTTTCAACATAAGGAAATATTAGTACCTCAGTCAATAATTTAATATTGCACAATTATAAGAGTTCAGGCCTGGTGTCAATGCCATAATCTGTAGCTGAGTGTATATTTTGTGATATGAATTATATTGATATGTGTATATGCTTGCACCCTTTAAACCAAAGAGTAAAACAACTGACAGCAACAAATAGGGAAAATGTCCATTTATTCTAAAATAACAACAAATAGAATTTTATTCATCCTTCTGTAATACAGTGATTGTACTGTCAGACATCATGGAACAAATGATTATCAATTTGTTTATATGGACCATGTGTTTGGTACCTATAGAATACAAAAGATCCTCATTGCCCGAAATAAATACAAACATATGCAGGAAAAAGATCGTTGTTCACAAAACTGTTTTGCTCCTATCCTTACTTTTCAGTGCATAAAATATTCATTCCATACTACTCCTCTTCATCAAGATATTCGTCTAGAAACTCCAGAACTTCTCCCTGAAAAAGAGAAAGCGCACTTGAATCAAAGTAGACTTTCATGGTGGTGGTTTCAAGGTGAATCACTAGAGGGCAGTGCAAATTAGTGTGCTCCTCTTCTCAAAACATGACACAAGTGTACACTGCACCCTAATGGCTACATGTGTTATGGTACGCACAAATGTAATAGCCTTACACCCTTCTACTCTGTACAGGAGTGCAAGGAACTGCAGCTTCATTACATTTGGTTTCGGGTACTATCACTTGATGGAAATCATAGCGTGGAATAATCATGATTAAATGAATTATGTAATAAAGCAGTTTCAGACTGATTTAAAGAGATATGCTTTATTTTCAGAATTGAAAATTCTTCTTTCAGGCATGTCAGTTATTAACTGCTGTTAATATATATGCATTTGATTATTGAGCAAAATGTGTTAAAAGCTTTATGTGCGAGAAAAGAAACATAAGATGTTGGCATTAGATCGATGGCAGAATTGACAGAAAAAAAAACATTAAATACTGAAATATTTGGCCAAATAATCAAATTTCTGAAGTTAAGCAGATATTGGAAACCTGTTTAAATTCCATTTTCATGACACCAATGTTGAGAGCATATAATAAGTATGGATTAAAACATGACTGGGTGTGCTAATACAGGAAAATAATCAAAGACATGGTTGTGTGATACAGCCTGATGCAAGGTTTTCTATGAAAATGCACTCACCGTCCACTTTATTAGAAACACCTGTACACCTGCATATTGACGCAGTTATCTAATCAGCCAATCATGTGCAAAAAAAACTTGATACATATCAAGAGCTTTAGTTAATGTTCACATTAAACATCTGAATTAAGAAAAAGTGTGATTTCTGAGACTTTGATCATGGCATGGATGTTGGTACCAGAAGAGCTAGTCTGGGTATTTCATAAACTGCTCATCTCCATGGATTTTCAAACACAAAAAGTCTCTACAGAGTTTCCACAGAATGGTGCGAAAAACAAAAACATCCCGTGTACGGAGGGTCTGCAGGCTGAAACACCTTGTTCATGAGAAAGATTGGAGGAGAATGACCAGATTGGTCTGAGCTGACAGGAATTCTACAGTAACTAAAATAACAACTCTTTACAACCGTGGTGAGCAGAAAAGCATCTCAGAACACACAACACATAAAACATTGAGGTGGCTGGGATACAAAAGCCATGTGATTGGCTGACTGGATACCTGCATGAACTGTAATAATAAGTTGATTCTTTTCCTAAAACAGCATGTCCCATGTCCCAAGCGATTTATTCCTCTTATAATTTTCCAACAGCAAATTCCAATGCTAACATTGCATAACATTTTTTCATACATATTTTTCTTTTAAAGTTACGTTTAATGTTGCGCAACATCCGTTAGCACTTACATTAAAACAGCTATGAACAGCCGTGTCCTCACCAGCCTCTATGCTTTTGTTTCTCTTTCAGTTAATAAGATAAAAAAAAATGCAGCTTGACAGAAAACAAAGGAACAGCTTTACCTCTGAGAATTATAAAAGCACTGACATTATCGGAGACTCTTTCCACAAATGCTAAATAAATGTCTCCTTACAGAAAACACCACCATATCAATGATAACACATGCTTTTTTTAATGAGTGGCCACCATACAAGTTGAGCTTTAATATATACCTCGCAGCCGGAACATTATTGTCAGAGCTGCTGTTTTAGAAAATTAATCACCACCTTCTGACCAATCAGATTTAAGAATTCAACAGTGCTGTGTTTGAATAATCAAAGTAACATAAATTGAACAATGCTATTCCTAGATTGGTGGCAGTCATGAAGTAGGGCTCCCCTACCTTCTAATTCTATACAATATAACATGTAACATATATGTAATATGCTTTTCCTAATTGTTGATGTCAGGACTATCCACAACCTGCAGAACGTTGTTTTTTTTAAATACATATGTTCCCAATTAATGGTAAGTTTATTTAAGGTTATTTATTTACAGTAAGATTATTTGCTCACTGTATCGTGAACTCACAGAATATCAATAATATATTAAACATTTTGTGTTATGAAGTGTTAATGACTAAACATAACCTCATGACTATTGAGTCTGCTCTGCTCACCTCATCATCATGCCGCAGGTTTTCTTTGGTGAAGTTTAACATCTGGAGCTGTAGTGTTGTCTGATTGTGATATCGTATTGCCTCCTGTGAAGAGACACAAAGAAATCGATGAGAGAGTGCATTACTTCGGTAAATGTTATGCAAAAACATGTCTATGTATGTTTTTATATATGGTATGTTTGTATGGGTGCTTCGTGTTTATAAAGATAGGAAACACTGACTGATCTGGGTAGGAAGTCCTCATCAGCAAGACCCAACTTCTCTTTGTGATACCGATAATAATCCACATTATTCTTCATCACCTCATCAGCAGGGTCAAAGAGCATGTAGCTTGCAACACATGGCACAGCATTCTTCAAGTCACTCACTGTAGCCAAGATGAGACACACACACACACACACACACACACACACAAACCTTTTAATTATTAAACAGTAATGAGACAAACTCCTCTAATATAGCACTTTTTCCCCATTGAATGTTTAGATGTGCAGGCTAAATGGGATTTTGGCTTACATTTATAATAGGCAAACTGAAGGTAGTGATACATGGTTGCCACAAACTTCTCCACAACATATCCACCAACGATTGGAGTCAGATCGCTCTCACAACGGACCTTCCGTTCAAGAATCTCAGTGTAGTGATCTAAAGAGAGCACAAGAGGGATGAGTAGAACATGACACTGCTGGTATTCAGGTAGGTGGATAAAGGTAGATACTAAAACATACAATACAGAAGGATCTAGACAGGTCAAAAAATTAAAAGTAAAAACAAGTGATTCTGTTATGTTGTGAGGGGAATTTTACTGGCATGGTTTGGGTCCATTTGTCCCCTTAGAGCAGCCGTCACCAACCTGTTTTAATTGATCAAGAACTTCTTAAGGCAATGATTAGATGCTCAGGTGGGCACGATTATGGTTGGAGCTAAAGTCTTCAGGAAGGTAGATCTCCAGGAACAGGGTTGGTGACCGCTGCCTCAGAGAGAAGCATCACTGCAAATCTATACAAAGTTCTCCTGACTGATGTTCACCTGTTTCCTATGGTGAAACATTTCTCTTCTGATGGGAGTGGACAATGTCCCCGTGCATACAGCACAAAGGCTCACTGAATGGCATCATGAGTATGAAAATGAAGTAGATCATATGCTACGGCTTTCACAGTCACTAGATCTCAATCAAACTGAACACCTATGGGAGATTTTGGACTGACATGTTAAAAGCACTCTCCACCATCATCATCAAAACACCAACTGAGGGAATCTTTTTGAAATCCATGACAAGGCATACTGAAACTGTTCTGGTGGCTAGTGGTGGGCCAACACCTTACTAAGACACTTTATGTTGTGTTTTCCTTTCATTTGATTGCACATAGAAATTCATTATCAGTGTGTTTGGACAAGGATTTTGTCTCTTTGTCCAATCGTGAAGAAAGTGAAGTGTTAACCAACCTGCAATGGAGGGGTAAAAATCTTGAAAGTCGTTGATTTCCCTGGAACTCTCTGAGGCAGCAATACATTCATCATAAGCCTTGAAGAAGTCTTGGAGTGCCAGCTCCATATCAGACACAGACGTTCGATAATTATCACCATTATAAGCCCGCACTGCTCGAATAAACAGCATCTGTAACAGTGAAAGAAAACACAACACACAAAACACGTCTATCTGTCATATAGTGACTCAATCATTAAAAAACTGACGTTGGAATTTGAATCAGGAAGCTTGTACTGTTGCACTGATTGTATTCCAGTTGAGTTGAAATCATTGGTAAATATGACAAACATGCTGTGTGTCTCCTTTTCATACACCTGATTTAAGTTACATGGCAAGATATTTCATGTGTGTAAATCTCTATTTTATTGCTTTAATAGCTACAAGAGTAACTCTTCACAAAACACCCGTCACCTGTTTAAATGGCGTGAATGAGAAGTTTGTGTGTGTGTGTGTGTCTTGCCTCATATGACTTGGTCTCCAGGTCTTTAAGGTGCTCTTCAGCTCCAGGTAAACTCTTGTAGTAGTTCATGTTCCTCTGCATCATCTCATCATCAGGATGCTTTACTAGGTAGGTGTGTGCAGCAGACACAGCTTTTGCCAGTTTATCGCTCTGAAACACATGCAACCACCTCACATGATCATCTGATCATTCCAACCGATTTTCAAACGTAACACAAAGCACAATAACTGTACAAATGGTCCCACTTATAACAGTTTTTCTTACATTCATGTCTTCGAAGCAGAGGAAGTGATTTATGAAATAATATGCTGAATATGCTGATACAGACAATATAGCAGAATGAAATTATTTCTGCTACACAGTGCAATTATTAAAACTGGAAAAATAAAGAAAAAAATCATCAACTTTATTTCTACCCACACATGTGGAAGATAATACTTTAATAGAAAATAATGTTTATGGTCAAACATCAATAACTGAGAAACAAGTAAATACAATATCAACTTGAATCTAACTGAATAAAACTAGAAACAGCGCTAGCAGTATGATATGTAGTCCCCTCTGAAAGTATTGGAACGACAAGGCCAATTCTTTTGTTTTTGTTATACACTGAAGATATTTGGATTTGAGATCAAGAGATGAATACGAGATGATAGATCAGAATTTCAGCTTTCATTTCCTTAGATGTGTTAAACAACTTCGAACATGGCATTTTGGCAACCCAATTTTATCAAAAAATATTGGAACATGTGACTAACATGTGTTTCTTGTCACCTAGGTGAGGCCTGTTAGATTGATTGTTTAAACATCTCATTCCCAAAATGTCTTCAGTGTATAGCAAAAACACAAAAATTGGCCTTGCTGTTCAGATACTTTCAGAGAGGACTGTATATAATATTTATGTAAAACTCTACATCTTATCATGAAGTTACAACTTTGGGTTCTGTGTCTATGGAAGTTATGGAATAAAAATAGATAATATGGATAATATAGAAAATAGATAATATGGCACATGCTTGCTTAATGTGCCTAGTATTTTAATAATTGGGTTTCGTTAATAAAATAAATATGTTCTGTGATCATGAGGAGACATGGATTTTTTTTTTTACACTGAAAAGGTCCTGCTGAAGAAAACAGTGGAAACCAGTACAAATCTATGTTGCTTTGTATGGAGTTTTTATTTATTAGTAAGACCTTTTTTTGTTTTCCAAATGGTTTATCACAGTGTGTAAGATCTTAGTAGTTTAAAAACGTGTCCTATAATTGATTATAGATGTGTTTGATGGTTTTCTAATGGGATTTAAAGGTGTCCTACAGGAATCCATGGGACTCTGATGGTAACCATACTCTTTAAGGGCAGTTCAATGGGCCTAATTGATTTCTAAAATATTTCAAATGTCCTTGCACTTCAGGAAAATACTGATATATATATTAGGATATCAATTTCTATTATGACTTCTAATGCTTCATGGGGAAGGCTCTGTGTCAGAGGACTCATTTGGGTATTCGGTACTGGCAGCCAACAGTAATTATAAGACTCACCTTAAAGTAAGCAAACTGCAGATATCGGTAAGGTTCTCGTTTTTCAAACTCGTCCAGGGTTTCTCTGCTGGGAAGAGTTTGGCGGAAGGCTGGGAGGCCCTGCTTGCAGCGCTTGAGGCACTGCGCGCGCTTCATCACGTTCCCGAAAGCGCGCAGCTCAGGGAAGTCGGAGAAGCGCTCCTCTGAGTCCAGGCGCGCTGAGCTGCAGTTCAGGTTGCAGAAGGCCTCGCTGTCGCGGAGAAGCCGGTGCAGGCGGAGGCTCACCTCCAGATACTCCACAGTCTCCTTCCACTTCTCCGCAGTGTACTGGTCCAGCGCGTACCTGTACGCCGAGTCCAGTGGCATGAGCTCGTGACGCGGAAAGCTTCGGAAGTTGTACTTCTCATACTGAGCCAGAAGCGTCGAGAAGGAACAGAAAACCAGAGAGAAAGTCACGCAGTAGGACAAGGAGGCCATTTTGGGTCTGATGTGGGCGAATTACGAAGCGTGTGTGAGTTTGAGCAAGTTGAAGAGAGCCGAGGACCAGTGCATGGGGTTGCCAGATTGGGCGATATCGCATAATTCGTCGGGGTGAGAACGCAGGGTCAGGAGCAGACAGGGTTAAAGGCCTTGCTCAAGGGCCCAACAGTGGCAGTTTGGCAGTGCTGGGGTTTGAACCCCCGACCTTCCGATCAGTAACCCAGAGCCTTAACCGTCAAGCCACCACTTCCCCAGCCTTTGGCTTTTATGCGCTCTCTGTATTCTTTGGATTTTGCCTGTTGGGTATACCCTTAAATATTGTCAATTCCTAGAACAGATATCTCCCAATCAAAGTGGGCTCTAAATCAAACCTCCACAGGAAGTAGGGAATACAACAATCCAAAGAACCCCAAAGGACCCACTTTTTCCCTAAGTGTAGATACATGCATTGGAAAGTACCACTGTGGTCTTTTGGATTGGACAGTGCAGAGCAGGATTATTTTAGCACTGGATATTCTGTTCATTATGAACTATGATCCAGACATCGCTGTAAAATATGAAACCTTTCACAACATAATACTCTCCAGTGAGTAATGTCTAATTTCGAAGTCTATAATATATAATCTGTATGAATATCAAGCAGCTCTCAGATTTGGAGTGGAGATAATATTAAAATTTGGCAACCCGAGGCAAGCCTACCCCCACCCTCTCTCTCTCTCTCTCTCAAACGCGCGCGCGCTCCACGTCTACACGGTCTGCGCTGCACCCTTCCCCCTTCAGTGCAGGAATTCAGATTGCACTGATTTGCTTTGCTCATAAAGCGAAACCAAACATCTTTAAACGCTAACAATATCCTACAACCTGGCTAAAGTAATTAATTGGTATGAAGAATCGAAAACTGTATTGTGTAGCAGGACTGAATTTAGCTTAGGTGTATATATATATATAAAAAAAGCTCACTTTGGGCTTTTTAGAAAACGCACTGATAAAAGGAACCGTGGACATCATCAGAGAAGTGTGCTGAAATACAGTAGCTTTGTCGTGAAGCACGGGGCCTATATCAGTTAGAACTTTTTTTGGTCCTCTATAATTAAACCCTCATACGACCCCCCTCAGAGAAGTGCCCTTGTTCCTCCTCCCCACTCCGTGCCACGTTGGAAGAGCTGCGCTGTTTACGCGTTTCCGTTCAAAACGCAACCCCCACGTAAATTGAGACCGGAGACAGTGGAAAGTTTGGGAATGGAGGAGCTTCCTTTCGTTGTAATGGGCGTTTTCTCTAGTGAATCATTTCATTTTGAACAACTCTTTTAAACGAGTCGAGAGAATTAATTCACAAGCGAGCCGATTTTTAAAACACGAGTAAAGCAATGAGTGAATGAAATTCAAAATCCAGCGTCAATAATCGGGCCAATATCAGCCATAGAACAGATAGAAGGCTTTAGTTAGACCATTTTCTATACCACTTATCCTACACAGGGTTTCGGGGTAGTCTGGAGCCTATCTCAGGGAACTCCAGGCACAAGGTGGGGGATTCCCTGGACTGGGTGCCAATCCATCTCAGGGTACAATTGCGCACACATTCACACACCCATTCACACACTACAGACAATTTGGAAATGCTAATCAGCCTACAGCGCATGTCTTTGGACTAGGGTAGGAAACCGGAGTACCCAGAGGAAGCATAGGGAGAACATGCAAACTCCATGCACACAGGGCAGGGGCGGGATTCGAACCCCCAGCCTTGGAGCTTAGCTCGTTTAAATAAAAAATAAAATAAAAAAAATAAAAAATAAAATAATAATAATAATAATAATAATAATAAAGTAGCAAGAAATATCAAATCAGGAATATCACATGCAGAAAACACAATGAAGCACACTAACGCCACAATAGAAGACAAAGGGTCAAGTGGTAGCCTATGTCAAACCAAATAAATACAGGAAGTAAAAAAGGGATGAAGGTGGTGTAACGTTAATACTTCACAATAAGTTGTATTTCTATTTGTTGAAAGAAGCCTAAATCTATTTATTTCTTTTTTTTCATTAAAACCTGTAGTGAAACGCTGCCTTTATTTCTGTATTCCGACCTGAGAATCAAATGAATCAAATCTCGCCTAGTTCGATTCACTTGGAAAGATTCGATTCGGTAAAGTGACTCGTAAATCCCGTCACTATACTCTCTCTGGTCGAAGGCTGGCCTGCCTTACCACGTCTACAAATCTGCGCCGAGTGCCTGCTCCGCTCCACATCCCCCTTTCCTGGATCACACAGGCACACAGTTTGGGGACACCGGGCCTGTTCGCGAAAACATCTTGCAAACCGAACGGAAACCAAGCGGAAGATGAACCGCCTCACTATGAGGATGATTTTCCTTGCGTTTCTGGTTACTTTTGTGGCCTGTAACGCCCCACCGGTTCCGTTAGACGACATCATTATAGAGAAGACTTTTATCCCCGAGCGTTGCGACCGAGCCGTGAAGTCAGACGACTTCGTCCGGTATCATTACCACGGCATGTTTCCCGACGGCAAGAAGTTTGATTCCAGGTCAGTAAACGCACTGAAGCACTTTATTACTTGATTGGTGATTAAGGATAAGGTTTGCTCCATCCAGGCAGCGCATCTAACAGAGTTTATGTTTAGTGGAGTTCAGCCACGCAGGCAGATGAGCATGAACAGATGAGTTCCTTCAGGCTGAGGAATAATCTGAGGATCTGTGCATCTATGCATCTATGCATCTGTGCATCTTATCTAGAGTGACTTTCATTTAAAAAAAAAAAAAAATTAATTTATACATCTGAGCAGTTGAGGGTTAAGGGCCTTGCCCAAGGGCCCAACAGTGGTGGCTTTGCAGTGCTGGGATTTGAGGTCATGACCTTCCAATCAGTAGCCCAATAGGCCTATATTAACCACTATGCTACAACTGCATGCAGAAGAAGTGCTGATGACACAATTGATGAGGAGAATGTGGAGATTGAGATCTGGTGGATGCAGGTGGTCAAACTGCAGCAGTCTCTTTCCTGATCTCAGAAACTGAGTGCTTTTTTTATATACAAATGCAAATAGTCCTGTATGCCGTGCTGCTGTTTTATTGTCTCACACAAATGATCCTAAAAATGACATTTCATTCCAATATGCAACTCCAATTCCAATTGCAATATGCAATATGCAAATATCCAACTCTGACTGATGACAATAACCCACTTGACTAATCTACTTTGTGTGCATGTGTGTGTATTTGCAGTTATGATCGTGGCACCACTTACAATGTGTATGTTGGCCGAAAACAACTGATTGCTGGGATGGACAAAGCGTTACTGGGAATGTGCGTGAACGAGAGACGCCTTGTCAAAGTCCCTCCACAGCTTGCCTATGGGAAAGACGGATATGGTAATTTTATATACCTTCTCATATCACTGGTCTCACGCCTTTGTGTCATCTTTTAGTATGTGTGTGAGTGGCTCTTAGACATGTGTGGTATTAATCTGTCTTGAGGCATGTTATGGCTCCCATTACCACTTATCTGGTTCAAACATACAATACCATAGCCATTGCTCATTGAGCCTGTACTGTGTGAGTGTGTGCGTGTGAGCGTGAGTGTGTGTGTTGGGAAGGGGATGTTCAAAGAGGGAAGGTGTTTAGGTAAACCTGGGATGAGGACAAATGTTGGGGGTGGGGAAGAGCGAACAGCTGGGAGTGTGGAATGCTGAAGGCAATGGCTTTGTAGAGGTATTTGTAAAGACATGTTCACATGTTAGTACAAGTTGTGAAGAAAAAAACCTGCCATATCTCAGTAAACTGTTGATGTGTTTGGGTGCCATCTTAATTATGAGAGAAAGATGGCATGATATGGCTCAGAAATGATTGAGAGATGCTAGGGAAGGCAGTAGAACAGAGCAGAGGCTTTTATTCAAAACGACTTATAGTTGGGACAGGATGCAATCGAGCTGTTCTCACCATGCTAGTTTCAGTTCAGAACACATTTTCAAGATGATGGCCCTCTAACATTGCCAACATTCCCAATATCAATTGTTATGTTTTATTAACCCGTATATTCTCCTCATTTCCTGTTTACATTCATGGTGTTTGGGGTCTAACCCCAAACATTTATTGAGTGATTGTAAAAAAAACAAACTTTTTTAATAATACAAATTATATATAATTTTTTTTTGTTTACTTCTCATCTATACGTTTATGCTGCGTTTTGGGAGATATGAAGTAGTGATGGGAAATTTGGATCATTTTTCTGACTCAGATCTTTGAATCTCGTTCAGCAAAATGACCGAAACTGTCATTTCGTTCAGTTCAGCAGAATATAATTAAAATGTTACATGTTAAATTCCCCAACACGTCTAGTACTTATGCAAACGTTGATCACATTTGGAATAAAAAATAAACTATAGGCTAATGCAGCCAAGGCCAAATTATGAGAAACAGAAATGATT
>JANDJT010000141.1:6165952-6197438 GCA_024331685.1 Stegophilus panzeri | reverse complement strand
CTGTAACTGTGTCTGAATAATCTCTATCTCCCTAGTTCTCAGACTACATCATGCTTCAAGTGGCAGAAGGCAAAGGTCGTCTGGCTCCTGGCTATGATCCTCAGCGTATCATTGAGAACATGTATAACAACCAGGACCGCAATAAGGATGGACGGATCACTGAGGAGGAGTTTAAACTGAAGGCAGATGAAGCAGCTTCTCATGATGAGTTATGATAGCACATTCAGGGATGAAAGGAATGGGATTGGATGTGTGTCTGGATAGTAAAGTAGAGGTGTGGGTGCGGGTGGGGTAAAGAAGATAATACATTCAGCAGTGTGAATAGTCAGTGCTGTTTGGAATGAGTGTTGTTGTGTATGTGAGAGATGTTTGGACGTTTGAATGGCTGTGTGCATGTCTGTGCGTGATTATTTTAAAAACATTTTCAGAGTGCCAAAAATATGTGATATTTTTAAAAAAATGTTCCTTTAATAAACACATTCCGAACCCCTATGCGAATCCCCTTATTTTAGCATCTCTAAAAATATTACTAATTGTAGTTAAGTGACTAATCATTCATTAGGGCTTTTCACACTTGAAATAGTTAATCCTGGGTCATTCTAAACCCCAGGTAAACAGAATCCTGGGTTATCCTGGGTTGCTTCACGTTTCACACTCCTCATACTTTACACGGGGTTAACAATTAATCCTGGGTATTCATAAGATGACGTTTCACACTGTACATTCCTAAACTCTGGGTTAATGTTCTTATTTGCATATTTGCTGTGTCAACAACCATGATTGGATAAACACAGTGTACAACCACAGGGTTTCTGTGACTGTACAAAGCACATGATATGACATAAACTCTTTTCGATTTCTGTTTGGGTGTGTGTTGCTAATCATCTCGCTGTAACATTCTAACACCGCACCACAACCAATACTGCTCATTGATTTTTTTCAGACTTGGACCTTAGCACAATATAAAATCAAACCTAGTAGGCATGATTATTGACCTAATTTTTTTCCTCAGATCATGACTTATTACTTGCAATACTGGATCTGCATGCAGCATCTGGCAATTATAGACTATTATATTTTATTAGTCAGAGTTGCCAGTTGGGTGGGGATTTTCTGTATATGATTGGACACAGCTATTTAGTCAAATGAAGTGATTCTATGGTGTATACGAATCCAGTGAAGGCCTTGATCAAAGTACAGTTCAAATTTTGTCAAAGATGAAGCTAGCTGTTTTGAAATTCCAAACAAATCGAACCTCTTTCCCTCTAAAAACACACCTCCAAAAAGGCTAGTTCCAATTGGTTGAATGTTGGTAGTACACAACATCTGGTGTTTTCTCTTCCTCAGGCCCCACAGATAACAAAATTTTAGTTTACAGAAGAAGTGATTGACAGATTGAAATTTTTATTGACAGAGAAGTGACTTAATTTTACTGACTGCAACTTTAATTAGAAAGTTCAATTCTATTAGCCCCATTTTCTGTTTAATGGTGGACATGTTAATGTTATGTTAACATTATGTTAATGATAAAATACTGATATTGTGGTGGATGGCCTATCAATACACTACAACCAAGTGGGTTGTCATATCTATATACTGTACATGCATGCAGTGGGGGAAAAAAACATCCTTTATACACAGAACTACAAATAAAACTACTATAATTATGTACTAGACCTATTATAAAAATAAAAAAAACAACAATAATGTGCAAAACAGTAAATACATAGTACAGTATAAATAGGCTAATTAGACAATCCAAACAGCCAAACAGAATAGTATTAAAGTTGATTAAACAGTAGTTGTGTGAAAAGCAGCAGAATGAGAAATTGCATGTAACTATAAACCACGGTAGGCCAGTTGTCCTCCCTGCATGCTTACCTGCAATAACCCATTATATTATTACCCTATCTTCCTCATTTCACTCAGGAGTGTGTCTGCTATGATAGCACCTAGAAACACTAAATGTACAAAATAAGAAAATGTTGTACCTGCAAGTAAGAAACGGAAAGAAAAGAGGAAAATTACACCAAATTAAAATAAATAATGTTACTGTTAACTGTTAATCAAACCAAAGGGTTGAAATATTCTATCTGAAGAATCCATGTATAATTTTTTATGGACCCATAGTTTCCAACCCATATTTTTCTGTACTGTGAGGTTACTTCTAGATGACAGTTGGGATTTACTGGTCTAGCTATTTATAAATAATAAGAATAATAAGAAGAATAATAAGAATAATCCATCCATCCATCCTCCATACTGCTTATCCTACACATGGTCACGGGGGATCCCAGGGAACTTGGGGCACAAGGCAGGGAGTACCTGGAGGAAACCCCTGAAGCACAGGGAGAACATGTACAGAGGGTGTACAGGGGTGGAGGTGGGATTTGAACCCCCAACCCCGGAGGTGTGAGGTAAACGTGTTTATTGTTGTTGTTATTATTATTATTGTTATTATTTAAAGCTAATACTGATTCTCCAAGTGGAGAATTTCAGCCACTTAGTGTATGCACTTGAATAATTGCAAAATGACTGCATGCTGTTTGTGTTCTTTCCTGTGTATTTAGAGGGTGTACTTGGGCAAGACTTACTGTGTATTTTGCAGGTGTGGACTAACAGCATTTGGGACAGAACTAGATGAAGGCATTGTCACACGAAACAACAACGCCATACAAATTTACATATGCGCATTCCTCTCTGTTTGTGTGTGCATATATTAGGGAGAGAACGAAAAAGCAGAGAGCCGATTTGCTCCATAAAGTGGATGACTTTTCACTATTGCTTTTATGATTGCGCGCTTGCGCAAACTCTGTAGTCCTGTGAAGCATATGGTCAGAGGCGAGAGTGCGTGGGAGAGAGAAATGAGTAGAATAAACATGAGGTGAATTGATAAATGGGATGGTTTCCTGTGTGTGTGCGTGTGAAAATCCGGTTCACGTTTTGTACTGCGCCTGCAGGGCGGGATCGGACACATTCAGCCTATTAATGCCACTAACTCAGAACACAGAGTTTAACGGAGAGTTGATGTTAACCCCAACTCGAAAAAAAATGCTACTTTAAACAGGACGCGTTCACTGTGTTGGTGTAACAATCCGTTTTCCACACTGGCTGCCCTTCAGAGATCCTGAACTGAGACACCTGGGGAACTTGGCGAGAGAGACAGGTGCGTTATGTGCTTTATCACACCTGCCACATACGACACATAGTAGACGTGACTAATTCTGATTAGTAGGAGGATGGTTTTAGTGAATATACATGGTGCGCATGGTGAGGTGGCAAGCAGTGCGCGAGGACTTAATCCTGAGGGTGTGGATGTCATTCAGGAGTAATGACTTGAGAGTGGTGTTGGATGTACAGTTCTGTACAGTTCTCAATTCTACGACCTGGACAACTTCCAGGAGTGTAAAGAGGTTCTTCAACTAGATTTCGTAGGTAGAGTAAAACGGTTTCCTTCCAAAAACGGAAGGTTATTTACTTAAGTTTGTCTTAAGTACTCTTGTGGCAGTTGTACCGCGCATGCGTGCTGATATTTGGCAAGTTCCCCTTCAGCAGTAACTCGCTATCTCAGGCTCAGGCATTGGTTTACCTGACTGTAACTCTCTTTGTTCTGCAGGGAAATACGTCTTCCCATTCAGCTGTGTATATTGAATAGCGTGAATGATGGCATTGTAAGACGCTTTTTAATATTTCTACTTTGTGGTGTTTTTTTTTAGTGTCATTTAGTGGAGTCAGAATCACTGTTTCTTTTTCTGGTATAAGGCATTACATTAGATGGGACCCCCTAATTAAAATAGATTTGCATATTGGCCATAAAAAACATACCTCTTTTTTTTTTTTTGTTTTTTTTTTTGTTTTGTTTTTTTTGGGTGTGTGTGTGGGGGGGGGGTTTATCATAAAATATCTAAAGTAATGATGATTTAATTGATGCCCTGGACATGTAGACATATGAATGGCGGCCTGGGAAAACCCTTCACATTGTGAATTTTTAATGTTGGATTTTGTATTTTAAATTATTATTATTATTATTATTATTATTATTATTATTATTATTTTTGCATATATTTCAATCACAAGTAACGCTCTAGAATTTTAAAATCTGGTTACGCCACAAAAGGGAGAACATGTCATTTCAACTCCACTTAAAGACGCCCCAACTTTTTCTACATTTACAACATAATCTACTAATTAATACTACTAAAAAATTAACATTACTCCTAATTTTGAAAGAATATTGTTTACAATAGGAACTACTGATTACCACTTTGATTATCAGCATCATACGCATCAGGTAATGTCTCATCACCTGAGGTAAAAGACCTCAGAATTTAAACCTCTTTTCACTCGACTGATCCCGCTGACATCGGTGGGGAAATAATCACTGAGTAATTCAGTTAATTCTATTGTGTTGATTAAATTTTTTGTTATTAATGTCTTATTTACTAGGTAATTTAAGCCTTACAACTTTGTCTGCTGTAATCTCTACAGACTGTGTATGTGTGCGTTTCTGTTTTGCTGTTGATGTGATGGTGCAGGACCATCATGGACATTTTGAAAGCCAGTATCTGATCATAAGCTGAATTTAATAGGCTTATATTCATTTCCAAGTAATTTCTTAAAGTTCAGGCGTCAAAGGGTGGTACTGGCAGAAAAACTCCATTTTGGTCCAAATCTGTTTTTTGACCAAATTTTTAAACATTCTTGGTTGTTTTTCAAAATTGAGTCATAGCGACAGCTGATTGTTTTTTTTGTAGAATGCCACACATACTTGGAAAAATCATGACATGAAAATATATCAATAATCATGCCATGTTCAAGATGCAAGCAGTTTTCTGGTCACTGATTTTTGAGTCATTTTCTAAGACATTTAATAAAAATGTAAGTCCAAACCCTCTAACAGCCGTCTGCGGGATTATCAGTAGTAAGGCCACTCTTTCAAAACGTGATATCAGCTGCATAGCTTTTACTTCACTGCTGGCGAGGCGATTGATTCAGGCTTCCCACTCTTTTTTAAACCGTGGGTTATGTGTTATGTGGAGACCTTTAATAAGTTATCTCCAAAATCAGATATAGCTGAAGTGGGTGGATTTAGTGCTGATATTTGATTGTTGTACTGATTCCTGATTTTGTTCATGATTTTCTTGGGTATGTACACAGTGTTTTATGTTTGTTCCCTCTTTTTTTTTGTCCTTTGTACGCATGTAGTATTGTCTTTTGTGTTAGTATGTGGTTATGTTTTTGTTGGTTGCATAATTAATAAAAAAGCAACAAAAAAAAGCCTGGATATCCATCCATCTATCCATGTTCTGTAGATATACATCCATCCATCCATTATCCTACACAGGGTTGCGGGGAGCGTGGAGCCTATCCCAGGGGACTCGGGACACAAGTTGGGGGACACCCCAGACGGGGAGCCAATCCAGAACAGGGCAAGATCACACTCAGTCACATACCCATTCACACACTACAAATAATTTAGAGATGCCAATCAGCCTACAATGCATGTCATTGGACTGGGGAGAAAACCAGAGTACCTGGAGAAAATCTACGAAGCACGGGGAGAACAACCAAACTTCGCTCACACACAGGGCAGTGGTGAGAATCAAATGCCCAGGTGTTTGGCAAACATGCTAACCACTAAGCCAGCATGCCCCGAAAGCCTGGCTATATATATATATATAATATAAATATATATATATATATATATAATATAAATATATAAATAATCACACTGACATTGACACAGTAAAAGCCTCACAATAAATGAACCAAAATCCAATACCTCTGATATTCCTGCATTCTCTACAGGACAGCAATCCGTTTTGATGTTTGTCCTCTCATGATGTCATTATGCTAAAGTCATGGTTTATTGGTCAAGAGGTATTTATATAGCATTTCAGAGGGAAATATTTGCACATAAATGATTCTGAAATTATAGTATGCAAAAATTTCTTAATGTGTCCCATATTCAGCATATACTTATTTGTAGATTTTCATGAATACAGCCCCTTTAGGTTAACAGTATACTATTAATCTTACTATATCCTTGATTAAAATCAAGTCTGTGGGATGGGGATTGAAGTTGACTGATTGGTGATGATGATCTTGTTGATGTTCCTGATGCAGTGTTTGCTGTGAAGTGAGTCTATTATGGAGGAGGAAACTCTCTTGGATTTGGGTCATCTGACTGAAGCGGAACAAACCATCATTTTAAATGTGTTGTTGAGGGATAATGAATTGCGCAACCATGATGAGGACCGGATCAGGTGTGTTTGTGAGTTAAAATGTTAATATTATTATACTATATTGTAAAATATGGTGATTAAAGGGAGGGTATTGCTATTTGTTGTGTATGTATGTTATCATGCTTCCATGTAATCTGTATGTGTGTGTGTGTGTGTGTGTTTAGCAAACTCAAACAAGTGGAGTCAGACCCCGTGCGCCTTCACTTCCTCACAGGTGCTTGGTTCAATGAGCAACGAGCCAAGCGCTATCAGAATCAAGGGACCGATGTTGTTCAAACTTCTATACGTCACAAAAGAAGGGATAAAGGTCATTTGATCTCTCACTGCCCATTTAAATCAGACAATGTGTCAAAGTATGCTCTCACTGTATGCAATATTTTAGTCCTGCATATGTAAAATTTTAATACTTTGTTCAGCTTTGCACTTATTTACCATTTTTGTCAAATTTACAGTGTTTTTCATTGTGTAGATTTGCCTGTGACGTCGGTGTTTAAAGAACAGAAATCTAAGAAGCAGGAAGAGACCACAGAAGTGAACACAGCAGACCTGGAAGATGGAGAAATAATAGAAAAAGAAACAAAAACAGAGGACAAGAAAAAAGAAAGGTTGTTTAAATCCTATTTCAATCCTATAATCACATGAATAAATGTCAGCCTAAACTTCCCAGAACCTGAGCTAACTTAAATAAATCTTCCTCAGTCTCAACCTTAGTGTGGCCCCTGAACCACGACCAAGGACCAAACGAAGCACAAAGGTTAGTTTTGCAGGTGGTGTGTGTGTACACCCTATATTAACGTTAAAAATATATATACAGTACTGTGCAAAAGTCTTCGGCATATGCAAAGAAATGCTGTACAGCAAAGATGCCTTCAAACATAAAGAAACATTTCTACATTAAAAAAATACTCTAAAGTGCAGTAATAAACAGTAATAAATGAAACAAAGTCACTATTTAGTTTGACGACCTTTTGCTGTAGTTTTACAATTTCTCTTCACTGGAACTAAGAGGCCCAAACCTGTTTCATCATGACAATATCCCTGTGCACAATATGAGGTCCATAAAGACATGGTTTGACAAGGTTAGAGTGGAAGAACTGACCTCAACCCCACTGAACACCTTTGGTGCGAATTGAAATGCCAGCTGTGCATTAGGCTTGTCACTTGACTTCACTGCCTGACTTCACTAATGCTCTTGTGTGTTTATACTGTATTACTGCCCCTGGTTTTGGAATGGGCACATATTGGTGTGATTGCCAGGTATCCAAATACTTTTGGCCATATAGTGTACCTTACAGTCTAATTTAGACTCATGGTGGAATCTGAGATTGGACAGTGAATATCTTTTTTATGCATTTGAGTATTTGATTGAACACTTTTTTTTTTGTGTTTATTTTGCTAAAGAATAAGCCATCCCTAAAGAATATTTACAATAAACACAAAACTCGTATATAATTGACATTTTGCTATTCTTCTCTCTAGATGAATATTGAACAAAGCGAAGACATTTCAGAAGTTGAGTCAAGGGAAAATACTGAAGGTAAGTTCTTTTCAAAACAAATGTCCCAACAGGAACTAGCAGACGTGTCCGTGTCCTTATCTGTCTCTTCTTTCGGTCCATCCTACTGTTTCAGAAAGTGTTACAGTTTCAGAGGCTTTAGAGGACAGATCACTGCAGAACACAACATCGTCGCTACAGGTATTTACACAAAATACACATGTATTTGTTGTATGTATTTATTAAGATGTCTAGTTGGATTGATTATGCGGTAATGTGTAATGTACCCTATATTCAGATCATGAGCTCTACAAATAAATAGTTTTTTTCATTCACATTTACATTTACGACATTTGGCAGATGGCCTTATCCAGAGCGACTTACAGAAGTGTTTTGAAGTCTTTATCAGTAAATACATCTTGATACTGGTTCTGGATACTGGTCATGGACTAAGAATGCCATCAGTTGAAAACTCTGTCTTATATGTGGTCTGCTTATCTATAGGCTGATTCTGATGGCGATATTGATTCTGGCAGCACTGAACTGGACTACACCAGATTTGGCTCAGTTAACAGCTTGTACTCTAATCATACGGTATGAAGCAAACACTCCTGCATACAGCTATGCATTGTACTGCAGAAATGCAGCAATTTACACCCATTTCACATTTCGCAGTGCTTTAACTGACACATCCTCACCTCTTCAATCCTACATCCTTCAGCCAATGATACCAAAATCAACTTCAATCCATGAATGTTTTGTTAGGATGGTTATGACATAAGATATTTCTATAAATAAACAGAATGAGGAATAGTGCACAGAGGGGTTGTTTCTTTATTCAGGAAAAAGACATGTTACACCATGAAGATCTCAGCACCCTTTACTATGTATTTATTTGCACCTTCACCTTGACTTAATCAGAAGATGTTCACAGAGTACAGACAGCTGGGCACCAGCTCCCTAGTAGAGTCAGGAAAGTATAAACATCTAGCATAAATATATCAAGGCAACATTATAAAAGAAAAGTTTGTCTCACATTCACATGCATAGATGGCTCTAGAATTATAAAACAAAAGGGTCAAATATTTAAATCCTCTTGGAGGAATAAAGAATTGAAGAGAAGAGGCCACCAGAGTGAGTGCTTCCTATAAAGGCCTACATGGTTTTTTAAAACCACGTTACAGTATGTAACGTAAGCTTATGGAATAAACTCCCCACTTTCACTGAAATTCCCAAAATATATAAGAAAATAGGACCAACAAATACATGGGTAACATGGGCTTGGTGCCTCACAGTTCCAGGTTCCAGGGTTCAATCCTGAGCTCTGGTTATTGTCTACATGGAGTTCTGTATGTTTACCCTGTGTTCATTGGGATTTCCACCGAGTACTCTGGTTTCCCCATCATACAAAAACCTGTCTCTAAATTGTCCCAAGCATGAGATGCAGTAGTTTTTTTTATTTTATTTTGTAAAAATAATGTATTTTATGTATTTTAGTTTATTTTGTATTATGCCATAACAAAGAGGACTAAACAATGTCCACGATCAAAAAAATTAACAACAGTTCTGGGTCATACAGAATATAAGCTTGGTATTAAACAATCCAAAGTGCAAAATCCAAAAACGTATTTAAAGAACACAGGGCTGAGTAGATACACAGAATATCAGATGCAAACCAGAACAAAGTGATATCTAAGGCAGTAAAACCAGAAAAGCAAGGCAGGTGTCAAACGCAGAGACAAATCACAATAACCAAAGGTCAGCACTTACTCAAAAGAATAGCAAACTAGCAAGTTCATGTGTGTTTTATATGATGCAGACAGGAAATGAGCATAGCCACTGAGGATGGGTTCAGTATTCAGGGCAGTCTGCCATCTGGTGGCTTTTTGGAGGACTGTCCGTGTCAGATGTTATGTATACCTTGTGTCCAGTGACTGGCAATACAGCTAGGCAACATATTTAACTGAACAGACAGTGAAAAATAAATCAACTCGTGTGTCCTAAGCAGTGCCATGATCATGCTGTTTATCAGTAAGTCTGTGCTAACATTAGCTAACAGTGTGACTGTGTTTGTCTCCCATAGAGGAGTGGCAGCATGATGAGCCTATACAGTGTTGGGGATTTTGGAAGTGTTACTGTGAGTGGCCAGATCCAGTTCTCTCTGCAGTATGACTCTAGGAAAGAGGAGCTTCATGTACGAGTGTGTTGCTGTCAGGACCTGGCTCCAGCGCGTAAAAACCGCTCTGACCCGTAAGCGTTGGGATATTTAAACATTAATGTTGAGAGGCCATCTCACAAGTGTATATCCATATTCACACCTTATGTTTTTTATGCAGGTATGTGAAATTATACCTCCTTCCAGATAACACATCTCACAGTAAAAGGAAAACTTCAGTAAAGAGGAAAACCTTAAATCCTGTATATGATGAAACACTCAAGGTAAGAATCTATATCAGTTATAGTTGCATAGTAAAGTATAGCTTTAAAGTATGCCATTATTGTTGTTCTTGTTGTTGATGATAATGCTATTAACTACATATTATCATAAAAACCTACCACATAGGTCACTTTGTAGGTGTACAGTACAGTTGCATTGTGTAATACAATCCATTACTTAACATTAACAAGCCATAAGCCTTAGCATGAATAAGCACAAACAATGTTAAAGTAACAAGTAATTGATTTTTTTTTTAATATTAATACATATACAGCCTTGATGAAGGGGTTTGTGAACTTCAGTGAACCTTGGATTGTCAATTTACATTAAGTTGAAACCATTTAAGGTGGGTGTTAGAATCAAAATTAGAGAGAGAAAAACCTTGACTCTGGGAAAGGAGTTTAAGTAACTTAGGATCTTATTCACGAGTAATAGAAAAAGAGTGTGAGATTGACAAACTGATTGGGTCCCTTCTGTGGTGGTCTGACTTAGAGCTGTGATTGAAAGAATAAGATCACCAATACAGGCAGTATAAATTCTCTGCAAGGTTGCTGGGCTTACTCTTTGTAATAAGGTGAAAAGCTCGATAATCAAGTAGAGATTCTGAGCAGGGAGCTTCTCCTCTGAATTGATAGGAGCCAGTTGAAGTGGTTTATCTTACAAGCATGCCTGGAATTGGTTCTCGGTAGAGCTGTATCAAGCATATCCCATTGGATGGAGAGCTTGAGGCAGGCCTAGGACCCGCTAGAAAGATTAGGTTTCTAAGTTGGCTTGGGATCGTCGGAGATCCCCTAGACCTGTGGCTGGGGCTCAAGAAGTCTGGGATGGAAAATTAATAAATGAACGAATAATATACCTACATTAGCCAATGCTTATTCCATACATGTCTAAAAATAAGTATACATAAATTATCATGAATAAAATTACTATGTTCCTAAATGATAAATTCATTGTAACCCACTGTTAAACAATATTGATTAATATAAGCATTAATTACTTTGTGTACATTATTTATGGTGTATTAATGTAGATTTTATGTTGATAATGTTAATTTGTCACAAATTACTTATTTAAAGAAACATTAATGTTTGTTTAGATTTGATTTGAACTGGAGTCTGCTTTCATTTGTATTCAGTAAACACCATGAGGAGTAAGAGTAAAACGATATGATTTAAAATGCATACATATTAATAATTTTTTATATTTTACTAGATTTTAACATAAAATGGTACAGCTCATCTATAACTCCATAATTTATAAATTATGCACATTAATGAAAAAATACTCTAATCTTTATCCCAGTATAAAGTACGTAAATCGGACCTGCTGGCTCGCGTCCTCAGTGTGTCAGTGTGGCACATGGAGCGTGTCCGGAGGAACCTGTTCTTGGGGGAGGTGGAGGTGCAGCTCAATCAGTGTGATTGGAGCCAGAGTAAACCAACCTGGTACCCTCTTCAGCCCAGGGTGAGTGAAATACAACCTGCAACCAAAACAGACAAATGCAGAGCCAATTGAGTGTGCTGTGTCATGTAAAAATGATCTATTTGACTGCACTATCACTTTCTGTCTCAGATACAAATGAATCCTGAAGCTGTCCTCAGCAGGGGAACCATCTTACTAACACTTAAATTCATACCACCTGGCTCTGAAGGTCACTGAACACACACACACACACACACACACACACACACACACACACACATATATATATATATATATATATATATATAACAGAGATGTATACAATAATAATAAATCATATATTATGCATGTATTTGCACATGTGTATATGTGATATCTTTGCAAATTTGTTGATACAGAAGGAGGGTTCCCTCTCACTGGTGAGTTACATATTTGGCTGAAGGAGATTGTTGGACTCCTTCCCCCAAAACGTGGCACTCCAAATATCTCTGTAAAAAGGTAAACGTACACACATTCACAAACATCTGCAGAAAAATGAATAACACTGTAGGTAACAGTACCAATATGATATGACAAGAACTAATCTGTACTTGTCTTCATAGAAAAAGTACATTTGAGTGTGTATGGTGTGTTTGCAGTGTGATTTTGCCAGATGAGAGCGGTGTTAGTGGTCAGCAGACACGGGTTGTCCGTGGCTCAGTCAGTCCTGTATTCAACCACACTATGGTGTATGATGGTCTGCAGTCTGTTGACCTCATACAGGCCTGTGTTGAAATTACTGTGTGGAACACTTCCAGCTGTCTTGGAGGCGTGCACCTCAGCACAGGCTCAGGTACAGTGGGTACTCAGATGCATACATAGATACACACAAATACACTATCATGTTTTCTCCTCCAAAACATCCATTACACAAAATGTGACACACAATTTCCAAATGCAATGGTCTTGCTGGAATTATCCTTTACTTTTGTTTTATATCACCTTCCACTTCTCTTTACTTACAGTACATTCATAGAGTCTCACATTCTGCAGAATACTGTGCAATTCATCTCACAAAATTTAATGGGTTTTTGTTTAATTTATGAATCTCTCCTGACATTTCTCCTGTTCTTCTTTTTCATCAACTTTAAGTTTTCCTACTTTTGTAGCTTGACTGTGCTAATGTATTCCACCTCAGACAGTGTAGAAAAAATATTCATCAGGATGTCATGTTTCCTAGTAATATATTAGCTTTGGTTTACACATGATTCCCCCTTGATGATTTCTCAGGTTTTGTAGAACTGATCCTAGACTAACATGCCAAACTTCCCAGGGATTTTAATCTTCCTCGGATTTGACCTACATTCACAAGGATTGTTGAATTCCCATGCAAAAGTGCATGTGTAAAAGGGAATAAACAAGCACAGATTTTATACCTTTATTATCAGAAAGGATTTCTTAAACATAGAATGTTACAATGCTGGTTGATTGGACTAAACATGGCTACACAACACAGCACAGCAGCTCAAAATGATCGTTTAGTGTATGTGTGTGCAACTCTGTACATCTTACATGTATAAAGTGTGTGTGTGTGTGTGTGGGTGTGTGTGTGGGTGTGTGTGTGTTAATTAGGTGTGAGTTATGGTCAGAAGGTTTGTTGGATGGACTCCACTGAAGAAGAAATCAGTCTGTGGAATACAGTAATCCAGAACCCCAACAACTGGGTGGACATCTCTCTGCCAGTCAGAACCAACCTACAGCTGTCCTGAGAGTAACATACCTGGCCTTGTCTATCTAACAAGACAGTCCAGTGACTTCCTCCTTTGTTCTTTCACAGAGAATTATTTCTTTCTCTCTATGACATTCTGCAAGTAACTTAAACTATATAATATAATATGTTGGTCTGTGTATTCTTGGTTCCTATAAGGAAAAATATGTATTTTGCTATTTATTAGCAGCAATATGTAAATTTTGAGGACCTCTCTGGACATCAATGCTGACCCCTCAGAAAATCATAGTGGTTGGGATTGTGAGTTTTCTGCTCTGTTAACCTCCTCTCGGGGTTGTGGTGAGATGACGTATGACATATGACAAATCCATGTTGGCATATGCGTTCAAAAACTGTGTGGAAAATCAGCTCTGAAAGCTCTGAATTACTCTTAAGCTTTCCAGATTTTCATCAGCTAAGATAAAAATAATAATTGTGGAATCTTTGACAAAATGCCAGTAACTGAAAATGTCACGTCTATTCAGTGATATATTTTTTTTCAAAGTTTGTTACATTCCTACTTTATTAAATGTTATGTAAATAGTATATGAATTATATAGTATACATTGGGAGCACCTGGGGTGAAAGATGTAGCCTCAGGTTATCAAGGTTGCCATGTCTCAGGATTACATGAGACATGCATACAGCATTGCAAAAGGCAGTTAGAGCTACATGATTATTTTCTGCAGGAGTCATGCTTTGAAAAGAAGCAAGCAGCCTGGTGTTGTACAACAAGGGAGTGATATTGTCCTCCTCCTATTGCCAACTGCACTGGCAAGTTTGGTACTTCCAACATGGGCGTATAAATATTTTTTGTTAAAAAGAGTTCTTAAGGTTGTAAAAGACAGAATGGTTTTGTGTCTGCTAATCAAATAAATAGAAAAGTGATCACATAATGTTTCTGTGTGTGTGTGTGTGTGTGTGTGTGTGTGTGTGTTGGTGGCTGTGTGTACCATGAGCTTGATCAGGCAAATCACTTGAATTAAAATGTAATCTAAGTGGAAATTCCATCATATTTTATTCAAATTACATTCACTGTGGTGAATATAAAAGGTGTGTGAACCATCATTTGGTAAAACCCCACAACTTTATTTGTTTTCCTTAGTGGCTTAAAAATGAAATCAAAGCAAAAAAAAAAAAAATAAAAAATAAAAATGCATATGAGAAGTGTTCTTAATGTAATCAGTTGGACTTGATTTAATTTATCCCATTATCAGTTTGTTTTAGACTTGGCTGTTTTACATACAACCATAATGTAAAGTACTACTCAGAGTAACCACAGAAATACAGTTTTAAGATAAGGTGTCATTATCTAGTATAATGTTTAGTTTCGAGTTTTGCTTCTCATCTTAGGTTTCAGCCAATCTTGAGTTACACAACGTGTTTTGTATCCTGTCTTTATGTGCGTGTCACATTTGGATCAGTCTTGTCGGTTTAATCTTTTGCTTAGGTTATACAATAACTGCAGTACTCGTTTTTCATTCCTGACCTAAGCAAATCTTATCTTAACGGCTGGATACTAAACGACTCCGTATTTGATACACAGTGCACCATCTAGTGTGTGAGTTATTATGCCACTACCCCATATGAAGTGCACTTGTATAGGGGGCATGAAGCTGTTTAAAAGTGCACCCAGCGCGTGCGGAACTTGAGTTGTTTCAGCTGACTGAGATCATGTGAGCGCGAACCACTTGAAGTCACGTGACTTCATGGAGCCAGGGCTGCGTGTTTTGATTGGCGCGCGCGCCGCATGTCACTATCTTGATAAGCAAGAGCTGTTAATAACACAGTGAAGTTTTCAGGTGACTTCGTGCGGTTATTTATATGCTGTATGTGTTTTACTAACCCGTCCCGTCACCATGTGGATCTTCCTAGCTGCAGGCGTGTTGGTCAGCTGTGCTTCAGGTAGGACTGCTTTTCAGAAACACACATTCCCCCAAATGTGTACTCGAAAATTATTTTTTCTGTAACTGGATATTGAAATCTGTGGCCTGTAAAATGAAGCCGGTTTAGGTGGCTGGCCAGGTAAGTTTCAGTTTAGTTTGTGCCAGCTCTAGGTTTTAGGTACCATGAAAGTGGCTCTGCTTTTACCGGTGTTCATCGCCATAGTAACTTACACTCCATGTCTAACCTGCTCCGGGGCAGGTGATGTTCTGGGTAAGAGAGCTCATCCACCCAAATGGACCAATCAGCTGTGAGCAAAGTGACTTTTTATATAAGTGACGCAAATAATTCAACTCCTCAGCGCGAACTGTAAGGAGAGCACTTCTCAGAGACGCCTCTAATTATAACAATTTATATTAAATGAAATGACAAAGATGTTGGGGTTATAAGTTTTCAATCCATTTATCCTCATTGCGAGGCTATAAAAGTAAACTTACTCACTTACACAATCAGTAATGTTCCCGAGCTTTGGCAGCCGCAGTGGTTCTGCTTTTTGCGGTTAGTGTAGGTTTAAATTCCTCATATTTCCGCAAAATTACTTTTTGCTTTTCAACCGGAAGTATGCACAGCTGCTCTTTTTTTTCCCCCACACGTTGAACGCTATTGACTGTTCGGTGCCGACGTCACGCGTTTATGTGCACGCGCTCGTGGACTAATCCTAGTTTAAGGATCAAAGCCTGAGTTGACAAAGTATGTTGATTAACGCGCATCATGGTACCAATAAAGCCTGAGTGGATTGGTTTGGTTTTGTCAACTTGAAACAAATCCCTGAGTTTGTTCAATTACCCTCATGGTACAGGCCCCTGGTTTAAGCAAGGGATAAAAATACAATGTGGCATGCTGATTTGGGAAAATAAGCAACTTTGGCATGGTATGAAGTGGCGGGTTACCACCCCAGAGTTAATTGTTTTCTGTTAACAGCACGCACTGTAGTGTTTAGTTCAACTCATGCCACAGCAATTTGACATTGATTGCAGTTTTTATTAAACAATGACACATTGTACTCTTATTAACTTATGTTTAATGTTGCAGAGCGTCCATGAAACAAGTTAGTTCCTGTTATCGCTTACATTATAGTAGCAGGATAACGGTACTTCCCGCACCAGCCTCTCTCTTCTCTCTCAATGCTAAGACAAAATAATACATCTGGTCATTTCAGAGCCCTCTGTCCAGAAGCCTTTAATGTAGAGAAAGGTTATAGC
Organism: Stegophilus panzeri; assembly: GCA_024331685.1. Lineage (NCBI taxonomy): Eukaryota > Metazoa > Chordata > Actinopteri > Siluriformes > Trichomycteridae > Stegophilus > Stegophilus panzeri. The sequence continues at coordinate 6,180,946 of JANDJT010000141.1, read as the reverse complement.
TTTATGTCTGACTCTTACAAAGGGCTGAATCTGGAGGCTCCTTCCAAAAACATCTCCCAATATCAAGAACTGCACATTTCTAATCTGTGTGCAGTGACCGCCATACAGGAGAGTTGTTGCCATAGACATGATGATGAAGTATTAGGACGACTTAATGTATCTGGAACTTTTGTTGGAGCTGCTGTTATACAAAGGGCAGTGGATAAGACGTTGGGCTACTGATTGTAGGATTGTGAGTTCAAACCCCAGCTCTGCCAAGCCACCACTGTTGGGCCCTTGAGCAAGGCCCTTAACCCTCAACTGCTTGGATTTATAAATTAAATAAATGTAAGTCACTCTGGATAAGGGTGTCTGCCAAATTCCATAAATATAGAAAATTACAAAACACCTTCTGACCAATCAGAATAAAGAATTCAGCAGTTATGTAGTATATTGAGTTAAAAGGGTACACATGACCGTTTTGATGTCCATATTAAACTCCCTTTTTTCCTATGTCTATAGTGTTACAAGCTTCACCTCTTGCAGGGCAGACGGTTCCTGATTTTGGACAAATGTACCACATAAAAGGTAGTCACAAGACTTTTTGTCCTTTATCCTTTCAATGGTTAAGATTGGGACTCATTGTCACTCCTTTGAAGGTGTGATCTCATTACCCTATGCTGAAATCAAGGAACCATTTGAAGGCTGGTATGATCTACAGGGGAAGAGAAGCAGAATTGATTATTACCATGGTGAGTTTGGTTTCACAATATTGGTTTTTAGGACCCCTTTACCTCTTATTGTGCTGACCTGATGACTTCAGGATAGTATTGGTTATCTTGAGTCAGAAAATGTTTTGGAAGTTCGCCTCGCTTTACTGCAGCTGCCAATAAATTATTTGTTCAGAGTAAAGTCTCTGGCACTTTAGACCCTTTTAGATCTCATGACAATTGATATGCTCATCATGGTGAGATAAGTAGCCGATGAGCTGGATCAGTTGTGTTACATGATCTGCTGATTTGCTGTCCACTGTAGTTCCGTCTCTATACCTGATTTGGCCATTTTCTGTGTTTTCAATATCGGGTCCAGATGTGTTTGAATCAAATGCTGCAGTGGTGTAGATTTCCATGAGCAGGAAGAGTTTGAATTTCTTCAAGCCTTAATGTCTTTCAGAAGATGTACAGGTATTTTGTACACTTCTAGTGACCTGCTTCTTGTGACAAGTATCTAATGCTCAACAAAAATCATGCTGTCTAAAGGAAACACAAAACAGGAACTTTCTAGCTTTTGTTCAGGATTTCTGGAAATTTTTAGTTCCTTATACTCTTGGGGAAACATGCAATTGTCAAAGAATAATGTAATTTAGTACAGAGGGTTAATCTGAATATTGAAATTTAAAATATATAATATATTTTAATAATAATTTAATTTTTGCAGTTTGTGTGTCTAGCTTGTGACCACTCCCAAGCTACTGCACCTACCACTTATCTTTACACAGGTTATGCTTATGTATACATAATTAATGTCTGTTACTTCTGCTTTGTGGTAACTCATTGGCAGGACAAGTCTCCACTTTTCAGCTCGGAGCAGCAGGAGATCAAGGTGTCAGCTACAAAATCACACCTGTGTCAACTGAGACTGAATTTAATGCCATGAAATGCTTCCAAGTCAATGGCACTAAGGAGGATCCTGTTCTGCCTCAGGCTGCACTACCTGATCTACAGGGCTTTCAGGTGTCCACTTTGTTTTAAGAAACTTTTTGTTTTAATAAATGTTTGTGCCCACCTTTTGAATTATACAGCATGAAAGTAGTTCACATAACCTAATGCTTGAATATGAGACAAAATTTATTTTGAGAGTTTTGACGAGTCTGCATTTGTGTACAGTTTGAACAAGTGGAATACTTTGCGGGCCTCTTGTGTGAAGTGTGGAAGAATGTCACTGTTGTTGGACACAAAAAAAACACTTACCGTCTGTGGGTGGCCCGACCAGAGGGTGAGTCATCACTGGCCAAACCTTACCATTATGAAATGATGGGCTACAACACGCTTCTGGGATCCCACTATGACAAATACCTCATCGACTACAGTGACTTCAGCCCTCAAACCAATCCTAAAGACTTTGATCTGCCAGAAGGTAAATTGCCCATTATTTTCTCACACTTGCTAACACAGACATGTATAAATTCTTGTGCCTCTTAATATTGAAATATCTAATTGATGTTTTTTTTTTTTTATTAGGTATGAGCTGTGGTGCTTTTCCTGGTCCAGGAGTGGCACACAGAATTCTAGCCAATCCCATTCAAGACCTGATTCATACTTCTCCTCTGGGCCATGCCCATCGCTTATTTGGACACTTTAAGGAAAAATATGAGCGTAACTATGAAGATGAAGTGGAACATGAAAAGCGAGAACACAACTTTGTACATAATGTTCGGTAAGGAAATAACTTAATATTTCAAAGTCATAAAGCCCTATTTTATGACTCTGTCACTAGGTGGTGGAGGAATTATGTTTTTGGGTCATCTGTCTCTGTCCAAGATTCACGTTTGCACGATATCTCAAGAACGAGTGTTTGAATGTTTGTAGGATTTATATGGGATTATCATTGTAACCTGCAGATAAAGTGATCTTGGGTTTTGGAATTTATCCAAACAGGCTCAAGGTCACATCAGGGTCAAACGTCTGTCTGAAAGGACAAGACTTGTTTGCTGTTGTGTTGGACATTAGGCTTGTGTAACATAATGATTTGATCAACTCTGTGATTTTGCTGCAATGATGCATTACATTACTTGCCAATCCTTACACATTTTGCACAGGAGCTGTGCAATATAACATTGGAGTACACTAGTTCGAGTTGTCACTCAGTTGCACCAAAAGAGCTCTTTTTCTCACCAATAAAATGGGATGTGCCAATCGATTTATGAAATATAAAATACAATTTATAGTATGTATGAAATGTTTATTTAAAGTGTGCTGTTATGGTTTTCTTTACTGATCATTGCTATGGAATTACCTAAAAATGCTTCATTTTCACAACTGCCACTGGCAACAAGCAGTTCCAGACTCCACAGCTGCCAATATTACACCTTTCCTTACTCTCCTTAAACCTGGTCTAGTAGAAATGCTTGTTTTCCTGTCTTTTTTTTGTTTGTTTGTTTTTAGACTGTTGGTTCTGTACAGTTAAATTGTTGCATTTATTGGTTTTCTTTTCAGTATAAAAAAAAAAAATTAATCAAGCCCATTAGATACTAAAACTGTATGATCTGCTGACAATTGTGCTTCTCCTTTTTGCAGGTATATTCAGTCTATGAACAGAGCAGGCCTGTCATATTCCCTCTCGGTGAATCACCTGGCTGATCGCACAGAGGAAGAACTGGCAATGATGAGAGGTGGGAAACGGGGGAAGACCCCTAACAAAGCTCAACTTTTCCCCACTGAACTCCGCTCGCTCACTCTGCCTGACTCTCTGGACTGGAGACTGTATGGTATGTTCTGTACATTGGATTTGGTCAGGGGTTGACCTCTTTTTGATAAATATTAAGGCTTTATTACCATCTGCACTGTTAGGTGCTGTGACCCCTGTAAAAGACCAAGCAGTGTGTGGGTCTTGCTGGAGCTTTGCGGCAACAGGAGCACTAGAAGGAGCGTTGTTTCTAAAGGTAAATGCATGCAGAATGTACACTTGTTTTGTGCATGTACTGTTCTTCTTTCTTACAGTTTTTCCAAAGGGGACACTTTGTAGAACTGTGGTTACACATGAACTACTAATGAAACCTAGGTGCTGTTGAATAACTGAAATATTTCACACTTGTTACTCTTCCCTTCATTGTTCATCGGAAAAACTTACAAATGCTAAACATACTTACCGTGTCCTTTCTTTTTCTTTCTCCTAACAGACCGGGGAGCGTGTGGTTTTGTCTCAGCAGATGCTAGTGGACTGTACATGGGGCTTTGGGAACAATGGCTGTGATGGAGGCGAGGAGTGGAGAGCATTTGAATGGATCATGAAACATGGTGGCATCTCAACCGCAGAGAGTTATGGTGGATACACTGGCATGGTGTGTATTAATTACCCATGAGTAATAAGTGGCATGTGCACCGTATTCATACAACTCTTAAGGATTTTAATGTTACCACCATAGTTCAGATGTATGTCACTCCCCCAGTTAAAACTTGCAAGTTACCCTCCACTGCCTAATCCTAATTTTTATTTATTTATTTATACTGTTGGGATGAATATTTTGTGATATTACTTAAGATGTTCACTCCCAAATTATTGGCACCACTCATGAAAATGGGTAAAGATTTATATACAACAAGAGTGCCATGTTTTAAACTCCAAATACAGCACTTTCCATGTTTTTACATTTTATCACATTTTAACATAAGTTTTCATAAGTATATTGCCAAAAGTTGGTGGACACCTGACCATAACACTCACATTTGTTTTTTGAACAGCCCATTCCAGATTTAGTTTTAGTTATAACTTTGCTTTTCTAATTACCTCCACTGTTGTGGTAAAGCTTTCCAGTAGCTTTTGGAGCTTGGCTATGGGGTTTTGCCCATTCAACCACAAGAGCATTAGTGAGCTCAGGCACTGATGTTGGGTGAGGAGGCCTGGGGTGCAGTCACTGTTCCAGTTTATCCCAAAGGTGTTCAGTGAGGTTGAGCTCGGTTTTCTGTGTAGGATACTCGGGTTCTTCCACTCCAACCTTGAAAATCATGTCTTCATGGACTTCATGGACTGTTATGCACAGGGGGCACTGTCATGCTGACACATGTTTGGGTCCTTTAGTTCTAATAAAGGGAACTTGTAAAGCTACAGCATACAAAGACAGCCTATATAATTGTGTGCTTGTATTGGGATCGGTGCATAATGACTAGCATATATGATCTATGAATATAGTATGATAATCAATAACATGATGTATGGATAGTCCACAGGATGGTGTGACTAGTAAGTAAGATTGTAGTGCATGGTGACCATGTTTGTCAGGGAGGTGAGTAGGAGATGGTTTGTTTAGGATCAAATGCAGAGGGACTTGATGTTAAAATATGCTACATCGCAGTAATGGGGCTACCACATTAGTATTCTGGCTGTCTAATTAACTGGTTCATGCTCTTTTGGGCTTTTAAACAAGCTTTTTCATGCCTGACAGGGTAAGATTCATTTAAACCTCTTGTGAAATGGGTTTGTTTATTATTAATAATCCTGTAGTACAAATATTAAGAGGGCTGAAAAGGGCAAAATGTGTAATGCACTATTTTAAACTGGCATATGTAAATATGGGGTGCACGGTAGCTTAGTGGTTAGATCGTTCGCCTCACACCTCCAGGGTTGGGGGTTTGATTCCCAACGTGGCCCTGTGTGTGCGGAGTTTGCATGTTCTCCCTGTGCTGCGGGGGTTTCCTCCGGGTACTCTGGTTTCCTCCCCCATACAAAGACATGTATGGTAGGCTGATTGGCATGTCCAAAGTGTCCGTAGTGTATGAATGGGTGTGTGATTGTGTGTGTGTGATCGTACCCTGCGATGGATTGGCACCCTGTCCAGGGTGTACCCCGATGCTTCCTGGGATAGGCTCCAGGTTTCCCCGTGACCCTGAAAAGGATAAAGCGGTATAGAAAATGGATGGATATGTAAATGTTTACACATACTGTACTGCTGTTTTTACATTTACATCCTCTTTGGATTTGTTTCAGAATGGCCTGTGTCACTATAATGACTCCTCTCTAACTGCCCATGTGAAAAGCTACACCAATGTCACCAGTGGAGATTTGGAGGCTCTGAAGGCTGCGCTGTACAAATATGGTCCTACTGCGGTCAACATCGACGCTGCTCACCGTTCCTTTAGCTTCTACAGTAATGGCGTGTATTATGAACCAGATTGCAGTAAGTTATTAATTTATACTTTCATTTTATATTTGGGCCATTTCATGGAATGGATGCCATTTGCTTTTTGTAACTCTTCCAAATTAAACTTCCTTTTTTCTTTTCTTCTTTTATTTCTTCAACACTAAATCTGACACACACACTTAACTATTCAAAATGTGCATTGGTCCATCTCAGGAGATAGATAGATATAGATATATATATTTTTAAACAAGGTTTCTAAGTGGACGATGGTTGCATTTTTCCGTCCTGTTACCAAAACTTGAGTTTCATTTTAAAAAGCATGTTTAAAAGCTTCTCAACGAATTCCTTTTGTTTTCCCCTCAAAGTATTTATTTTAAAGAAATGGTTGGTTACACGTTCAAATATTTGATTTGTGACTAAAAAAAAAATTACTATATATGTACACAAGCCGTATCTTGCTTAAAAAATGCAAAGCCATTTTTTTTCCTTTTAAAGGAGACCCAAACCTCATTTTATAAATTTATCATGCAATTTATTAAACAATTGGATAAATGATTGGGCAAACATAATTGAAAATGGTGGTTTACCTTTTGTGTTTTTGGGGGGGGGGGGACATTTTCGTAACAAGAATGAACATTGGATTAACGGGAGTGAACATTGGGCAACAGGAACGTGTGGCCGTTTGTGTGTGCATGGCTGTGCATGCATGTGTGCATGCAAGTGAGATTTCTGCATTGAAGGGCTGTGCTATGTGCTTGTTCACCGCAAAGGAGGTAGAAAGAGAAAGAATGGAGGGGGTAGAGGGGAAGATGGGGGGAGGGAGGGGAGAATGAGAGGGTTGTGGGTGTGTCTTGCTCATTACCCTGCTGCATACCATGGGTGGCATGGGTGTTCTAGGTAGTTTTTATGAATGGTTTTTAAACGATATTTTAAATTTGCATTTAGATTAATGTGCACGACACTTTGCTTAATAATAAAATGTATTTTACAGTTAATTTTCATGCATATTTAAACACCATGTCCTGGGAATGGAAATGGCACACATTCAGTGAAACTGCTCATGTACAGGAATGAGAACTTCAATTCAGAGACTTTTCCCTTATAATGATAATGGCAGATTTTGCAGCATGCTCTTAAAACAGCTCTTGGACTCGGTACAGAAAAATGACTTTTTCCCTTATATTCTACAAATGCAGTGGACAATATATGTGTGGCGTTTTTCCATCGCTATAAAAGTGTTTTGTCGTCTCCCCCCACCCCTCCCTTCCCCCACCCCTTCATGATATAGAGAACGGGCTAGATGACTTGGACCATGCTGTGCTGGCAGTGGGTTATGGGGTACTGGATGGACAGCCTTACTGGTTGGTGAAGAACTCCTGGTCCACTTACTGGGGTAATGATGGTTATGTGCTAATGTCCATGAAGGACAACAACTGCGGAGTGGCAACTGGGGCCACATACGTTACACTGTCCTAATTATAGGCCTACATTATTAAAGAAAAATGCTCAGATCTAATTGTTGACAAATTGGAGCTGATTTTTTTGTTGAACTTTTTTTTTTTTTTTTTTCTTTTCCTTTAAAAGTCAGTATTTGCCTCTGAAATATTTCCTTCGCTCAAAACGGCAACAAATATTTCATTGTGTGTTTTGACCACATGATGTCACTCAAGTTAAACAGGTTTCATTACAGCATGCATAATCAGTCTGCCAGATGCAATTTTTCTTTTTCTTTTTTTGTAGGTATTGTACTGCTGTCTTTTAAACCAGTTATATAGAAATTAAAATGTTTGTTCATGCTCCTTCACATTTCACAACTAACATGTATACCACTGTGTTATGTTTTGTTGTGCAGCTTTATTGTACATACACAGAGCAGTAGCAGTGTACTGAATTACAGCAACTTAAAAAATAAAATAAAATATATATATAATATATTTTATTTTAATTAGTTTTAACTCCTGCAGGATTCTTGGGTAAAGTTATTTGCATCTGGGTCAAGTAATTTTATGAAATAATTGACATCCAGGTGCCCAGTGCTTGGGTGTCCAGATGTAATGAATTCATTGTTATGCTTTGGGAAATCCTAATGTTTGCTCTTTTTTTTTATAATTAAAGTTATGTTTACCATAGTCTATATGACTGACTTTCTTTCTTTATTTAATATTTTATTCACAAATACTCAAACCATTGAAGATCAGAAACAGGAATTTTTAAAACGATCACAAAACACTTGGGAAGGGGAATGTTTCCTTCCTGAAGTAGCTGCAAAGACCAAGAAGTCTTTCAGACTCAAATAAGTAGGATTATACAATTGAAGGAATGGATAGAAAGACTATTTTCAGAAATGTTGTAATCTGTTATAATCCATGAGTAATATCTCAATCTAATGGATAGGTGTGTGTGTGTGTGTGTGTGTGTCCCTCCACGACCGTTGGGAAAGGTGAAACAGAACAACATTTCCAAGAAAGGGAACGCTGCTTTAAAGGACAATGCTACAACTAAGGCATTGCTTAGATCTCTTAGGTGCTCTTTTATGTAATGGCCTGTTGTCATGAGTGTGTCATGATCAACTCTTAATTGTGCAGGTTTTACAACTAAAACACAACACTAAGAATAATAAAATATTAGTATTTTTGCTGCTTATGTGTGCTACTCAAATGTTTTTCTTTGAATAAGCAAAGGAGGTGCATGAACAGTACCGTAATACTGATGAACAATATTCTACACATACCATGTTGGTACAAGACATTTCCTGTCATACACTCCACCATGATCTTACTTTAAGGTTCTTGAACAGAATGAAGTTGGACCTCGGTCAGCCTGGATGATTTAATGTATCTCCATGCAGATATTATTGTCTCTGCATCAGTTTAGTATCAGATCTGTGTAATACATAATTGCATCTCAGAGTGTTTACTTGTCCTGTCTAGTTAACATGCACTCTGCTGTGTATTTATCATACATTGTTGCACTCGAATCATTTACATTTTTGTCGTCCTATTTACCATGATACTGCATTGATGTGTTTATGGTCCTGAAGAAACATTTTGTTCCAATGTGTACCAGTATACTAGTTATATATAAATAAATGACAATAAAACCCACTTGTCTTGACAGATGTTATAAATGCCACAATTTTTAACAGTGTGGCGACTTCTGCATTGCCACCATTTACTTATATTTAATCTGTGTTGGCATTATCTACGTGAATGCCAGTGGAGTCATAGCCCGTAGAACCTCTATAAAGCAATGCCTCAATAGGAACTTGTGGTGTAATCAAGCATTATGTCTTAAATGGAGCAAAGATCAACATACCCTGAACAACAGACTTGCATTAAAATGTCATAGAGAATCACCTGGACACATGCCTTCAGTAGGCCTCTAGGAGCCACATACTGAGTGCTTAATATCTGATGATCAGTGGATGTATTTTGTCCCTACCCAGATGCCCAGCTTCTCTATGTGATGATTGGTAGCTGTGAAAGGAATGGAACCAAACCATAATGTATGTGACTGGCAAAATTTAAAACTTAAAATGTGTGGGACAATATTGGTGCTTCTTAGTGAAATTCAGAGTTTGATGGTTCTCCATTAGAGTTATGTAAATTATGTAAACATTTAACATATTGTGCCCTGTTGTAAGCTCTGATTTGATCTACTGTCTCATCAAGGGTAAATTGGGTCAGCGTCCTGGCAGTCAGACTTGGATGAGTTAATTGCAGTTATTCTATGGTGGTGTGTGGATCAGCAATGGGCCATTTGCTGTCAAGGACATCATTTGTACCAGTTACAGTAACAGTTATGTGAAATTATTTGATGGTAGTGGCTCAGTGGTTAAGGTCCTGGGATAGTGATCAGATGCTTGAAGTTCAGAAGTTTAAATCACAGCACCATCAAGTTCCCAATGTTGGGCCATTGAGCAAGACCTCTAGCCCTGTCTGCTCCAAGGTGCTGTACCATGGCAGCCCCTGACCCCAGCTTCTAACAAGCTGGAAGATGAAAAGAAAATGATTTTACTGTACTATCTGTATTTGGTGAGTGATAGATTAAAGGAAAACCCCAACATAACATATCTTAGTAAGCTGCTAGGCCAACAGAAGCTGCAAGAACTGCTTCAGTGCACCTTGACACATTTTCTAAAAGTCTCAGAGTATACTGGAGTATAATGGACCATCATTCTTCCCACCCATATTTCCTTAGCTGATGTTTAATGATGGTGGCAGAGAATGCTGTCTTAACATGTTGGTCCAAAATCTCCTTTAGGTGATCTGGTGACTGTAAAAAATTATTTTTATATTCTTCAAACCATTCAGTGAATCCAAGTGCCCTGTGGGTGGAGACAGGGTCATCTCAAATAGGATCGAAATGATTCATCATAGGATAAATGTGATCGGATGGAATAACTTTGTATAGCTCTGCAGTGATTCCTCCCTCTAAGTGGACACGTGAACCCAATCATGCCAGTAAAATGCCCCCAACACATAACAAAACCACTGTTTTTTTTCCTTTAAATTGTCACCCATATGTATGTAACAATATAGGAAGAACAATATGAAAACAAGCTTTTCACAAACAATACAAGACCAACATAGAAACTGAATGTTTGATGATCTGATTGTCTTGTATGGAAAAATATATAAATGTAAATTAGTATAATATACTTTTATACAATGTATAAAAGTGAAAGGCACTGTGTGTTCTTGTTGCATAGACAGATAAAACAGTATAGTTTCTACAGAGAGCTGCTGTTCACTGATCCATTGTGACATTTGGGTTAAAACCTCTGATGACACAGCTGCTTTCTCAGCATGAAGCTATAAAAATATGTCCCAAACAGGCCTTGACCAAAGATGAAACCATTAAAAATATTTCAAATGTACAAATATGTCACAGTGTTACATGTAAAACTGTAAATGAAATGGTTGCATATTCTGATCTGAAACCCAAAGGTTAGAAAGAAATGAAGTGTTTGTGTTTGTGCATGCAAGCACATGTAAGTCTATGGAGACTTGTTTGTGAAGCACTGTAGTTCCTGTGCCTCTGTGGTGTCTGGAGACTGGACAGTGTCTACAGGGAAATTTCTGTCATTATTCTCTGGAGTAAACCTGCACAAAGAGAAAGATAAAATGTACCACATAAAAGTTACTAAAGCAGATTTTATGTATATGGCATATATTATGAGTAAGTACTGTCCAGTTCAGTGTTGTGTATGTAACGACCTTTCAGCATCTTGGATATCTTGAATGGTATCAGGAAGTGGTTTATTGGCTGTCTCGGGCAGGCCCAATGCAAGAGCTGCACCCAGCAGAGGGGCAAAGCCAAATATTACCGTGGACAAAGCCGAGTTACTCTCTCCAAGCAGGTTTATCATTGGTGCTAAAACTCCACCAATTCTTGCCAACATGGAGGACACACCAATTCCTGTCTGTCTGTGGGGAGGAAAAGACTTTAGACTTAATATAAATGTACATAAGAATAACTGAAAAACACATAAACCTTATTCATCAAGGTTGCAAAGGAACAGGGGCAGATTTGAGTGCATAGAATGATGTAGGAGCGGATCTGCATCTGATTCCTAAAACTGTCGAATAATATCAAAACAAAACGTGATTGATGATTGGTGGATGCAAGCTCCTGCCCACTAATCTCTAATTTACATGTCATATGCATACGAAACACCCCACTTATTCATCAAAGTCACCTACGATCAAAGCTCATAACCTCTAGTTCTGATGTCCTAGAACAGTTCAATGACACAGAGTCAAACATAAGTCATCTGTGCCCATCTCTATAGCCTTTGATCAATAACGACCAATGAAATTATTATTTGGCACATAGTGAGTATAATACTGAATAGTTATTGTTATGTTTTATATAAATGAGTTTGAGTAAATACCTAAGCACTGTCGGGAAGAGCTCAGCTGTATAAATATAGATGACAGCAAAAGAGGATGTGATCCCAAATTTTCCAGTCATAGCCACAGCAGTCCGTACATTAGGACTATCTGAGAGGATAACAGAGAGGAAAGACAAGGTCAAAGAAACAAAAGCAAACAAACTACAGATGGTGATGACATGGGCAGTGATATGAAGAGAGGGACAGAACATTAGACCAGGAGAATGAGAGAGACAGATTGAAGGAGTGCTAGAGAAGTCTCATTCTCAAAGAGGGATAGTAAAGAATGAAGCTGCTGGTCACCTTCTGGTACAATGAGCATGAGGAGGCAGGCGGCACCCCCCATGGCAAGGAACACACTCTGTGAGAGCCGACGGCTGTAGGGGAGGAAGAGCAAAACCACTGACCTCGCGGGGATCTCCACCAAACCAAACAGAAACTGAGTGAGGTAAAGGTTTGTGCCCAGGTCTGATACACCCAGAGACAGACCATAATACACTAATACGGTAACAAACCTACAGATGGAAAAAGTGAATGTAAGATAATCTATCTAATGGAGAATATATAAGACAATTTGGAACTAATCATTAATTAATCATTTTTAGTCACTACATTGTGACATTCTTTTTACACAGAAGTCACTAGTCACTACATTTTTCCAAATCCAAGGCTTGTTGAAAGCATACATCTCTGAATGAGTTAAACCAGTGAAAATACTACACAGTGCATAGGCTCCCCATGACTGACTTATAGAAGAGCCACTATTACTTACCAGATGTAGAACAGAATAAGAGATCGTTTCCTCATCTGGGGGATACGGACTAGATCTGCAGCAGAGTACTGATTCCTCCCCTGCATCTCCTCACACTTGTCTAACTGCAAGAACATCAGCATTGAAGATGTATTATGCCTCTTCTTAATATCCTCGAGTTATAGTTAGTGAACGTTCAGCCAAAAATATATCCCATAGGTAGACAGTCACTGGAGACGTATTTGGTGTCTGAGCTATAAAGAGAATGTTGTTAGGGAACTTTACAGCTGACAAAGCATCTTAAAATCTTAAACAGACCTTTCTCTCCTTTCCACTAGTAGCTGGTGTGTGGTGGGTATTCTGGCACACTATGGCTGCCGTCGCATCATCCAGGTGGATGCTACACACTGGTGGTGGTTGAGGAGCTTCCCCCCATACAATGTAAAGCGCTTTGAGTGCCTAGAAAAGCGCTACATAAATGTAACTATAGCTAACTGTAACCTTCTTATGTGGTTTCTGACACTGTATGTAAACAGTTATCTGTAAAAATTGACAAAGTATTGCTTCATAGCTAAAACAATAGTCGCCATCTTAAAGCATTACTTTCTAAGCACTGTACACAAGCATCAGTCTCAGGTAGATGTGGAGTTGTAAGATTGTATGTTAGAAGTGATTCAGATTATAGTGTGGTTACAATTTAGTTGATGTTTTTATTGGACAAAACATAATTTTGTACAAATTGTATTATTACAAAGCCACATAATGTGTAGGCTGGTTGTACAATGCAAAATTTAATTAATTAAATTTCATTTTTGGCTAAACTGTTCCTTTAAATCAAGAGTTCTCAAACTTTTTTGTGAACAGTGACCCCTTTAACTGTAAAAATGAATTCAACAGACTCCCTCTGAACATAATCCAACTATTCCAGTATTAGGGTTATTATTTATGGCTGTCACATTCTGGCTATTTATTGAAGACATAGTTTTTTATTCCTGAACTTTCCACCAACAGAACACATTCCATTTAAATATAGTATTTATAAATAATAAATAATATTTATAGATATTATAAATATTATAAATATTATATTTAAATATAATATTTATAGGCCAGCTTGTTTATGGTTATTGAGTTTTAGAATAAACCCACTTACTGCAAGTGTCAGACAGGCTAATATTTATAAAAAATCAATAAATATAATAAGTTTGATAATGGTGGGTTGTGATTTCCACCACTATAGCAAAATTAACAGACTATGCTTCATAGACCCCACTTTGAAAACCACTACTTTAAATATCCCACAAGTAACAAGATAGTAAACAACCATAGCAAATCAAGCATACATTCTGTTTGCATAGCTTGTTTTCTCATTTCACATTACACCTAAATGTGGACCTCTGGGAGACAACTCGCTCCCAGTGCTCAGGTGATGCCAGAGTTGCCTTGGCAATCTGCTAGCTTCAGTCTGTCACTTACAGGGTACAATGGTAGCCTGATTGGCTAGCTGCCTTGAGGGGTTAAGGCCTGTTGTCATAGAGATGTTAAGGGAGCTATTGAGCCATTGGAGTTTTTTGTTTTATGAGTGCCAAACATTCGTAACTGAAAAGACAGCAAAATAAAGAATGAGAGTGTGAGAGATAGTCTGTCGTACTGCACCTGCACTGTAGTAGGCAAGGGACGACCATTCATTATAGCTGCTTTGCGTAGAAGAACTAGAGCTTCCTCTTTTCTGTTATTTACCAACAGCCAACGAGCTGAATTAGGAAGAACCCTGAAGGATAAGAGTGACAGGGTGGGATAAAGGGTGAAAGAGACAAAGAGAGATTTAAATAAAGAAGGTACACAAATAAAGAAGGAGTGATATACACAAGGGAAAGCTAAAGGGAGACTTGAGTACTTCTATTCATGATATAGCCAACATGCTAACCTGACTTCTTAACCACATGAACACCTATTATTGCCACGTTTGTGGACCACTTGTTGAAAAAAATCAGGGCATCATTAATAAAGCTTTTCCTAAAGTCTTTATTTACTCTGAGTATGCTGGGGATGTCTGCCCCACTACTTCCTTCAGTGTTGCCAACTTAACAACCTTCTCTCTAGATTTAGTGACTTCTTAGACCCCTTTAGTGACTTCATTTAAAAAAATGAGCCTGGTGACAAATCTTGTGAGACTTTCTGAAGAGATGTTAGTGATTGTCTTGCACTCGATGCAGCTTTCCAGCACACATTACAGCTATGTTCCCAATAAGCAACTGCTGATCTCCATTGTTTCCAATGACCAATCATGGATTACAATTCTTCCCAACATCCAATCACTGATTATAATTCTTCCCAACATCCAATCACTGATCATCATTGTTTCCCAATGACCAATCACTGATCACCATTGTTTCCCAACATCCAGTCACTGATCACCATTGTTTCCCAACGACCAATCACTGATCACCATTGTTTCCCAACGACCAATCACTGATCACCATTGTTTCCCAATGACCAATCACTGATCAC
>JANDJT010000141.1:6135912-6165852 GCA_024331685.1 Stegophilus panzeri | reverse complement strand
ACCATTGTTTCCCAATGACCAATCACTGATCACCATTGTTTCCCAATGACCAATCACTGATCACCATTGTTTCCCAACATCCAATCACTGATCACCATTGTTTCCCAACGACCAATCACTGATCGCAACTCCATTGTTTGTCTAACCCATGCACTTCTTTGTTCTGCACTTTAATCTCTGTTCTTTCACAAAAGTTACTATTGGTTAAATCATCTACACTCTCTGGCACAGCTAGCCCACAACCTAGCTTAACCTAACCAAGTTTGCAAGAGTTCATGGAAGCATGGCAGAGAAAGCACTTCACAATGAAAAATGAGCACTTTACACTTAACAATTAAAAATGAGGGCATAAACACATGAATCATGGAATCTTATAGTTAACAATACAGTATATATTAGCAAGTGACAACCTTCGGTATGACAGAAGACCCAGCTATTATAAACATGCTGTGACAGTGTTAATATTCTAAAACCAGCATTGAGCAAGATCCATGGAGCTGTTCTTTAGTTGTTTGCTAATTTGCTAGCTCACTACTTAATGATAGCCAGCCAACAGTTATCCTTATTGTTTATATTTTCTGTGGAATGTTTCAGTTGTGAATCTATCTAATGTTAAATGGCTAGTTTGTATTTTGTAGACTGTAAGTTTGGGTAACTTTGCTGGACATAAAATGAGCACACTGATCATTTGTTTTATAAGTGTGTGTTTTATGTTCTCCATTCTGTTCTATAACGATTTTGCTCATTTCAGCCAGTTGCTTCACCAGTTGTGTGTTACCATTTGTAGTATTTACTATTCAAAGTGAGACATGATCAGCACATCACAAAAATAGAATTTATATTCTGCATACATATGGGTGTGCATGTGTATGTGTGTATGTATTCTCTCACCAGATGTAGAAAATAAAGAGGAAACCTGGTGCTGAGATGGCGATCTGCAGATACCTCCAGCTTCGAATAAAATAAGCCACACCAGCCAGCAGCATATAACCAAACCCAAAGAAATAATCTGTTATGATTCCAGCCAGCATACGTCTTTTTGTAGACGTCCATTCTGTTCCTACAGAGCCGTTGGAGATGGTTATCAGAGATTAGATTAAGAAATTTTACAGTCTACATACTACAAACTAGCCAAATAAAGCTGAATCAAGCATGCAGGGATAATGAAGGGTGATTCAAATGGAATTATGATATAGTACAGTTACTCACCCAACACAAAAGCATTGATGATGATGCCTGAGATGGAGGTACCTATGATGAAGCGAAGAGTCACATACACCAGGTAGTTTGGAGCAAAGGCAGCAGCCACCCCAAACACTGTCTGTAGGGCCAGAGACAAGAGCAGGGCAAACCTCCTTCCCAACCTGAAAGCAAGAGAGAAAACTAATAATAGTCAGCAGAATTGGGTAAGAAGAAGGAACACGTAGCTGTGAGTAACAGGTTTCTAAGGTCCAGTCCAGGAAGATTCTTGAACTGTAAGAAACTTCTACATGTCTTTAGAACTACAAGCCTGGATCAACTTATGAAGGTTTCTAGCACTTTTAGCTGAGAAAAGCTGCTAACATGGAGAGTGTTTTGCGACCAGGTGCATGTCTGATTTTACACCAGAATAAAGTGTGTATATGGTGTGCTCTATAGTAACCTATATTACATGTACAGTACTGTGCAAAAGTTTTAGGCACATGCAAAGAAATGCTGTAGAACAAAGATGCCTACAAAATAATGAAATTAAATGTTTCTACATTAAATAAAAATACCGTAAAGAGCAGCAAACAGTAGCAAATGAAACAAAGTCAATATTTGGTGTGACAAAATAAAAATAAATAAATAAATAAAAAATAGTAGTATCCAGTACAGTTTGTGCAGCTTTATAAGGATATGAGCTGTAAGTTTTATTGAGTATCTTGCAGAACCAGTCACGGATCTTCCGGAGACGTTGACTTTCACACCTGCATCTTATTTTTGCAGCAAAACCGCAGCAGCCTTCATTGTGTTTTTTGTCTGAAAAGTGTCTCTTATGTAATATACTGCTTTCTTTACTGAGATACAAAATTTTTCTGTAACATTTAATTTTGTGCTGGAAAACTAATGTTTGGGAATCTAACATGTTTTTTGTACTGATGCGATAATGTAGAAATCATAAAATAAAAATCTATAACAAAGTTTGTACTAAAAAAAAAATATAGGGTGCCTAAAACTTTTGCACAATACTGTAGATAAACAAAATGTAGTATTATCATTAATGTGAAGTTGCACTTCACATAACGTTTAAGCATTAGCATAAAGGTGTATTTAATGGAACAGTGTTTGGAGTATCAAACAATGGTCATCAAAGTAATTAATTTATGGCTACGTGGGGCACAGATACAATTTGTCTATTGTATATGTGTGTATGTGTCTGCAGAAAAATATAACTGTACATCTTACATTTGTAAAACAAATTAATTGATTAAATGATTAATTATTCATTTATTCTTTGGTGCTGAAACACAACAATTACTGCAGGTGTGTGTGTGTATGTGTTCTTTTAGAACACAGCCTCTTTCATCTGTCTGTCAGCTTCATAACACTTATTAAATAGTCATAAATTAATCGAAATGTACTTATAAATTATAAATGAATAGAGAATTTAGACTGAACCTCGATTTCCACTGAGGCTTTGTTCAAACACATACTAGAATGTGACTCTTTACAATGCAGAATTGAAGTGATTCAAACATACCTGTCAGCCATAGATCCAAAGACAATAGCTCCCACAAGCAATCCCAGCATATACATGGAAGAACCAAGACTGTTTAGAGTTGCCCTGTCACAGACAAGATCCCACTAACACACACACACACATACAAACAGAGATAAAAAAAAAATTAATTTGTTAATAGTTAGATTTCATCCACAAAATAACTTCAAGATCTCCTTTATGCATCATGTTTATACATATGATGGTATCTGTGCAGAAATTACATATTTAGTTTGAAATACAGTATTGTTTACAAATCCAGAGAGAGAGAGAGAGAGAGAGAGAGAGATTATTAAAGAAAGACTGTAAAAGTTGTGTATGTGTGTACAATCCCCACACTTTTTAGGCACTCGTGAACCACCCTGAACTAGATTTTCCAATAACAAACACATAACCTCAGAGAATGAATATAATCCTATGATATGCTTTACTACCTGCTGTTACAGAAAATTAATCACCTTCTGACAAATCAGAATCTAGAATTCAGTTCAATTCAATTCAACTTAATTTATATAGCTCTTCTAACAATGGACATTGCCACAAAGCGGCTTTACAGAAATACGGCAGTGGTATAAATGTTTATTTTAAACATTAATGGGGAAAATCTTTGAGGAGATTCATCACCTCAGCTTTAATGAAGCTAAGTTTTATTTGCATATTATTATGACCATAATGGTCTGTCCCAATACAGTTGAAGTCATACGTTTAGATACGCCTTGCAGAATCTGCATAATGTTAATCATTTACACCGATCAACCTGTTCAAAAGTTTACATGCCCCTGGCTCTTAACGCATCGTGTTGCCTTCTTGAGCATCAATGGCTGTTTGCACCTTTTGTAATAGTTGTGTACGAGTCCCTCAGTTGTCCTCAGTGTGAAAATATGGATCTCATCATCATATAGTCGCTGTTGGAAAGGGATCAAATATGCAGGAGATGCTGGAAAAGGAAAGATTGTGCAGGTCCTGGAGGATTTTTCTGAAGAATAGTGGGCAGTTTAACTTCTCAGGACAAACAAGGGACTCATGAACAACTATCACAAAACATAAAAACAGTCGTCGATCATCCAAGCAACAACACACAGTATTAAAATTGGGATAAAAGCACTATATAAATGCAGACCATTAAGAATCTAGCATATGTAAACTTTTGAACTGGTTCATTTGTGTAAATTCAGTTATTATTGTGTCTTGTGGACTTTATGTAAACATCTGTTGTGTGAAATAGCGTATTCAGGGCAGTAAAAAACAAAATCGTGATCCTATTAGCCTATTATTATTATTATTATTATTATTATTATTTAATTATTAACATTTTGCAGATTCTGCAAGGCTTATGTAAACTTATGACCTCAACTGTATATCTGAATTCACTGTAAAACTAAAATCTGTTCTTCTGCATTGTGTGTGTTGTTTTACCTCAGTGACAGTGCTAGTGTGGATTAATTCTCGGCTGTAAACCCATCCGTGTGGACAGAGGTCCTCAGTCTGGTTCTGTGCGGATGGGATGCTGCACGAGTCGCTGTAGTTTACAGACACGTTGGAGTGCCACTGTTCAGCAGCCGAGCTCCGACACCGATGTGCTGGAGTGTAGCCTGTGAAGACGCTTGCCATCATATGAAAGGCCAGGAAGATTTGTGGGAGACAAATCAACACATACAGAATCTTCTGATATCTCCCAAAGCCGTCGACCTCCGCCAACACCTGATCGAAATTCATCTCTCCGTTTACAGTAACTCGGTTTAAAGCCAAAGGTAAGTGTTTCAAGTCCAAGTACAAAATCCAAAGCAGCATCAAACTTATGGTCATCAGTTCTGAAGCGGAAACATTTTATACAAACAGCCAAACGAGCCCAGGCCAGTAAAATACTGAACAGGCAAATACAATACAAATGCCTGAGGCTGTTTTTGGTTTCTTTAAAGAAAAAAAAAAAAAAAAAAAAGCTTCACACAGCCATTAGCGTATCCTCACACTTAACACTTAGGTTAGAGTATTATCAGGACTTAACTGTTTAACCGAGATAGGGATAGCTGCAGGTCTGAGAAAAGGGGCGTGTCTAACGTTTTCTCATTGGTGAAAGGAGCTTCTCGCTTGGAACTGCGTTGGTCAGTCAGCGTTAACCATGAAGATACGGTATATGTTTTAGACTGCATAAGATGGAGGGAAGTGGTGTGATATTAAAATAGCTGGTTAAAATACAAACATAATTAATGTATTGCTTCATTTGCGTTATATCTGCTGCTTTAGAATTATTTTATTGTTTTTGGCAGACACATGTTACAGTGAGAAGAAGCAAGGATTATATTTCCATCGACGTGTTCAAAGTTGGAAAATCTACAAAAACCCTGTGGGATACTGTGGCCATGGACAGAAAGGCTTGTTCATAGCATTTTATTCAGAGCCATAATTTGATGGCTTTTGTTCTATGGACTGCCATTACAGTGTGAATGTCATAGATAGAGATAGATAGATAGATAGATAGATGGATAGATGGATGGATGGATTGATAGATAGATACGTGGATAGATAGATAGATAGATAGATAGATAGATAGAAAGATACGTGGATAGATAGATAGATAGTTAGATAGATGGAAAGATGGATAGATAGTTAGATAGATGGATTGATGGATTGATGGATTGATAGATAGATAGATAGATGGATGAATTGATGGATAGATAGATAGATGGATGGATTGATGGATAGATAGATGGATAGATAGATGGATGGATAGATCTTTTATTTCCAGACTCAAGGTCCATTAAAAAGAAACATACAACACAAAATTACATACACTACAAAACATCTAAAAGAGACAATTGTGAGTGTGTGTGAATGTTGGATTTGTCTAAAACTGTTCAAAATGACTTGTGAACACATGGCCCACATTACCGCCATAATTTAATAAATGTTTTACTGGTTAAAATTGTGTGTTTGCTAAATTGCTTAATGCCAATTAATAGAAGGTTACAAAATAGTTCTTAGTCACATAGAAGCAGCAGTCTACCTTTTAATAATTCTGTGCTTAATTTTGCAATGTTGTATGATCAACGCTTCCAGTATTTCCATTGCTTTATTACTTCTCAGACAAAACTTTCACGTTTTTAGTTTGCATGCACTTGCAGTGAAGCTTACTGGTTTTCGAATAATTGAGGTTTAGTTTTAAACCTGTTCAATTTACGTGACCAGTCAGACAGATTACTAAGAACTCAATAATAAATATAATAACTTGATAATGGTGGGTTGTGATTTCCACCACTGTAAAAAAAAAAATCATGGACCCCCTTGAAAACCACTGTCTCATGCTACTGTGAGCTGTTATTAATAAGGAAAAAAACTTGACTGAGCATGGAAAAAAAAATATATTTTCCAATAACGGCACATAACTTTTGTTTTATTCTTCATATACCGCACAGTTACTCTTAAAGTAGTCTCACAAGCTAGACCTCATGCTTTGGTACTCTTTACACATGTCTTTCAGACCCTCACCATAGTTACATCTCGCTTTATCTGGGTCAGGGTCGCAGTGAATCTGGTGCCTATCCAAGGAACACTGGGAGCGAGGTGGGAATACTCACCAGGGGTAGGATGCTAGTCCATCGCAGGGAACCATGCACACACACACACACACACACACACACACACACACATATATATACACATGCTCATTCACAACTAGGAGCAATTTACCACTGTCCATCCACCTACTGGTATGTTTTTAGACAGTGGATGGAAACCGGAGAACCTAGAAGAAACCCATGCAGACATGTAGAGAGCATGTACACTGCAAAACAGGTTCTGAATTAAAATAAACTCTTGAAACATCCACTTAAAACATAGATTAGAGCTACTGCTTAAAAATAAAAGCATTAAGGACATTACTCTCTCTTTGTAAAAGTCTTTATTATTATTTATTATCTTTATACATTTAGACTAATGAATATAGTTTGCCTGTGAGCTACAGTCTCAAGGCTCAAGCTCCAACCCTGAAGGGGGTGCCTCTAGTTGCTCTTATTATTATCTGATTCTTTCTGGCCAGGATGAGCCCATCTGTTCTGTCAGGTCATAATTGTATCTTTATTATTCAGCATGTTTAAAAACATGAAGCAAATCTAAGTTAATCTGCCAAGACATTGTGGATAATATCTGCTCCATTTTATGGAAAATGTGTTTTATATTCTGTAAAATACATATTATTTAATTTATTGCCTCACTTGCATCCATGCTGAAAAAACCTACAATAGAAACCATCACAGAAATGATAATAGTTTCCACTACAAATATCCATTACAAACCATTATACATTTAAACCAATACAATTCCCGTTATAACTATTAAAACCATTACAAATTCTTTGAGGGTTACTATTGTTTGTTTTCAGCAGGGATCTTTAAATGTTGTTGTCAACCCCCCCTGTATTTTATATTTGATACTTTCTACAGGCTAAGATTTATTCTCGTGGTCCACTTTCAATAAAATGTTAATTCATCCATTCATATTCAGTAATTGTAAGCATTTTAGCTGTCACAGTGTGTATACTGGGGTTATATATCTTTTTGTTTAAAAAAAAAAAACATGTAATGAATTGTTTAGTAATGTATTAACTTACAATGTAATTTTAGTTTGAAAGTGAGGGGGGCATTATATTTGTGTTTGTGTGGTCACAAAATATAATAAATGAAATGTTTAAATGTTTAAAAATGATAATAGAACAAATATAAAACTGATCCATGTGTAATAGAAATGATTGGGTTCTTCCTTTCGTTTGTTATTTGAACCGAAAGCGAGGTTCGGCGTCATTTCCGGCTTTGTTCAACATGGAGGCGAGTGGACTGAAGTTAAATTTCTGGGAGAATGGCCCAGCACCTGGACAATTTTATTCATTTCCAGGTGCCGGTAATAGTACAGTTCCTGGATGTGGACCCGTACGACACACACTGTAAGCTCTAAAATCCCTGTTTTGTGTTTTTGACGTTTAATAACGCACAATTTCCCTAGCTAGCTAGCGGTGTATTAGTTTCAGTTTAGCTAACAGTGCTGTATCATCATGGAGGAAATCTCTTGGCTAGCTAACAAGCTAATAAGCTAACTGCTAATTGACTGCGTTATTTAGAGAAGGGGGAAAAAAAAAAAAAACAAACAAAAAAAAACTATCAGATCTTGTTACACGCATTTGGTCAGTGCAGAAAGGAAACATTAGGATAATCTAACTTTAATATTAGCTATTATTAATTAATAACAGCCCTCGTTTTCAGCTTGTAATGTAGCTTAGCTAGTAGAAATAGACACTTGACGTATCTTAAAGCAAACAAGAAAAGACTTTGGCTTAATACTTAAATGTGAGTTACTAGTTAGATACATAAGGGTTTACATGTGTTTTCCCATCTAAAATATTGTATTTGAACACTAATCTGTGTGGTTTTTTTTTTGTTTTGTTTTAACTTCTCATTTTGATTATACTCTAATAATAATTCTGTTGTTGATAATCAGGGTGTTATAATGTGACCAACACCTTCAGTGTTTTTTTGTCTTTAACATATTTCTTTCCCCTCCCTAGTAATCCCATGGTGACTGGGACATCGGTGCTTGGGGTGAAGTTTACAGGCGGTGTCATCATCGCTGCTGACATGCTCGGCTCTTATGGCTCACTGGCCCGTTTCCGCAACATCTCCCGCCTCATGAAAGTCAATGACGCCACCATTCTTGGAGCTTCAGGGGACTACGCAGACTACCAGTACATCAAACAAGTCATTGAACAGATGGTGTAAGTCTTTGCATGCAGTTATGCCTGTATTATTCTGTACAGTCTAAATTCTCTATGCAAGTCTGTGCGAGTCGTGTTAAGACAGGCAAAGTATGCTTTTTAAACACTTTTAGTGACTCTTTTAGCACACTACACCTTTTGAATCGCCAATCATGTACAGCCAAGGCATGTAAAGATATTTGGACTAATTAACATACAGTGTCCAGATGGAGAGCTCATTCTTTCCCCTTTAGTAACTGCTTTATCCTGGTCAGGGTGCTGGTGGATCCAGATTCTACCCTGGAAACACTGGACATAAAGCGGGAATATGCCCTGGATGGGACACCAGGCCATCACAGGGCACCATGCACACACTTTCACAACTAGGAGCAATGTAGCATAGCTAGTCCACTTACTGGCATGTTTTTGGGAGGAGGGAAGAAACCGGAGAACCAGTGGCAGGAGAAATGTCAGGAAATCAGTTTAAGACTTCAGAAAACTTGCATTAAGTAATGTATCTATATTGCTATGAAGCAAAAAAAAAAAAAGATGTGCTGATTGTTTAGGATTGATGAGGAACTCCTTGGAGATGGCCACAGCTATAGTCCCAAAGCCATCCACTCCTGGCTTACTCGTGTCATGTACAACCGCCGCAGCAGAATGAACCCACTCTGGAACACGGTTGTTATCGGTGGATTTTACAATGGAGAAAGGTTAGTTTTCAAATAACAAGTTTTTCCATAACTACAGTGCAATTCCTAATCCCTGTTAAGCAAACAGCTTTACAGTACTGTACCTTGGATTTTACTAACTATAGTTGTACTTTCATGTAGCATAATAAAATTATTCGGACATTTGATTATTGATGTATAATTATTCTGACATTTTTTTTCAACCTAATCTCTGTCTACTACATCTGTAGCATATTTACCACATTACCACAGACACAGATTCCCCATGTTTTCCTGCACTCAGAAAAGAACAGACAACCTGTTTACTCAAAACTCGCTTATATTATAAGTCTTGGGGCAGTTGTTGGAAGTATCCACTCCTGCCTTCCTCAGTATGAAGGAAGTGTGTGTACTTCCTGTATTCTTGTCAGTGGCAATTGCACATACGCTACATGTGTGTTGGGTTTATTTTGGTGAGATTAGGTTGAAAATGCAGTGGAGTTTTTAATAATAGTGAACTATGACTTCTATAAGTGTGGATGTCTGGATTCTGTAGTTTTATTGAAGCACATACTTTGTGTGAAGGAAGCTCGGATGTCTCTGCAAGTAATATGGTCAACTGGAATTGGAAATTGAGGCTATAGGACATGAGCACAAACTAGTGTACGCAAGTGTCAAGCCACTTGCTATTGGGAATTGATGGATATTTTTTATTTTTCACAAACCTCCTGTTTGTATTTTGTAGTTTCCTGGGCTATGTAGACAAGCTAGGTGTTGCATATGAAGCTCCAGCAGTGGCCACAGGATTTGGTGCATACTTGGCTCAGGTGAGTGTTAGTCTGCTCAGCTTCTTATTTAGGGCTTCTTTTTATTTGTCCTTTTTTTCCAGACATCATGCGAATTGCTTCTTATCTGTTACTGTGTATGCCCGTTTCTTTTCAGCCCTTGATGAGAGAGGTGCTTGAGAACAAAGTAGAAGTTTCCAAGGATGAGGCAAGGGCACTGATCGAGCGATGTCTCAAAGTGCTGTATTACCGAGATGCTCGTTCTTACAACAGAGTGAGAGCTGTTCCTGATCTTCATGAATAAATATACAAGAAACATTTTACCTTATTGCGTTAAGTCTTTGTATCTGCAGAACACGTTATGTTACATTATTTCTGTTTTGCTTTAGCACGAGATTGCCATTGTGACTGAAGAAGGGGTTGAGATTCTTGGACCGCTGTCATCAGAAACAAACTGGGAAATTGCCCATATGGTCAGGTGGGTTACATGATGTACTATTCTGTAAGTGTTATGACAGGTTTTTTTTTTAATGGGAGGCTGAAAAACACCAGGTCAGCAAAGTTTAGCAATTTCCTAATTAACATTTTTTAAGTAATAAATCTGCAGTATTTCTCAATAGAGAAATTTGTTTGAACATGCTAATATTACTAAAAAATAATAATAATAATGAAGCAGCTGTGATAGGTTGTGTCAAAGTTTAAAAGTGGCTGTTGTCCTTTTTTTTTTCTTGAAGCTCGAGTCTCATTTCATCTTGGAGATTTAAAATTTTTTTTTTGATTATTCCAGATAAAATAAGTGATCAAGTATACTATTTTCTTCTTCTTGCAGTGGCTTTGAATGAAGGCTCATTTTGCTCGTCTGAATTTCTTTCATCAATGGATTATTTGTACTGCGTTGGAACTGCGTTATCAAGACTACACTTAGTTTGTTTTACATTTGTATTTGACTTTATTATTATTATTCTAAAATGTGGAAAAATAAAAATAAAGAATGAATGTGTCTAAACCTTTGACTGGTAGTATATATTATATTATATGAAAAAATGAAACTCTGTTGGCACACCAGAACACTGTACTGTCTGTAGTACCACCCTCATATACAGCTAAACAAACTCATCACATGTTTGCAATGGTCAGACTCATGCATGATGTAAATTTGCAACTGCGAAATACACCCTTAGATTGTTTGTTCTATAGCATTATATTGCAGATACATCCAGTCCATAGAAAAGTTGCCATTAAGAGTATCAAGGGAAGAAAAAAAAAAAATCACCAATGCAAACAAACATTAACAATGCATTTATTGATTAGAAAATAAAATGTCCCTTTTAGAAAAAGTCTAGAAAAAAAAAAAGTTTAGGGATAAAATGAGGTTTATGTAATATCAAAGGACAGCCCTTTAATTATGAACAAGCAGCCCTAAATACAGTAGATAATCTGTAACACTTGTACACGGAGGACTTTTTTTTGATCATTTGCAATGTGCACGCTTCACAGCAGTAATAGTATTCAAAGAAATAAGTGAACAGTAACACTTTGGCTGGACTATAAAACAGTTCAGCAGTCAAAGCAGACATAATTATATTCATCTGTACATGGCTACAATAGGGTTTTTTGAGACACATTTTAAAGGTGTGCCAAGATGTTCTTAGGACTTTTGTACGTTGCGTAAATGATCGAAACAAGTACTGCAAGCAATATTAGTATCGCTAACCTACATTTATCACTGCAGCACTTGTTTCTTGTTGCAGCAGTGTTTGAGAAGACCTTTGCTGGTTCTGCTAACTTTGGGAAATTATTACAAACATGGGAAAAGCATGGGATTGTATAAGGAAGGGCAGAAATAATGAAAATAATATTAAACAATGCACCTTCAAGGACAGACACATGACATACTCTTAATCCAATAAATTCTATTTCATCACTGGTGACTGAAAGAAACTGACAGAATGAGGCTAGGGTGGTGTATGTAAAATGAACAGAACAGTCAAGAAATATTAGGACATGATCAATAAACTACTGAGCAAATGTTCTTTTCTTATTCAAAAGCAAAACTGTCAGTCAGAGAACATTGTATTGAGAAAAGCTCTGCATAAAAACAACCTGGAGCATCGACATCTAGTCGATTTTACTTTTAAGAAAATCACAAGTTTATCGTTTCTGCATCTTCAAATCCATGGAAAGAGTCGAGATCACTATCTTTCTCGAAGATTTTCTTCAGAGCTTGGGGATTGGATGGTGAAGGCAACAAGCTCGGAGAAACAACAGATGACGTGTTGCCTTTGTGTTCAGCCTCTGGTTCATTAGATTCATGTTCCTGAATTGTGTTCACCACGAGGGCTTCAGTCAGATTCTGCACCAACTCAGAAAATCCTCCTGGTGCCAGCTCTGAATTAGAGTTCAACACCTCAAAAGAGCGCTGAAGAAATTCTGGCCTTTCTGCTAGGACATCCAGCATTTCAAGGAGCCAGGCTGAGAACAAAAGGGCTAGGTCAGCAGGCACAGCACCAATCAGTTCTTGTGGAGCATCAGTCACATGCTGACTCCATCGGGCTTGCAGGAACTCTCGTAGCACCAGACCAACACAGGCCTCTAGGGGCTGCAGACGACAGGAGCATGCGTAAGGGAGGATGCTTGGCAAAGTGTTTGTAGTGTTGAGCAATGCTAGGAACTTGTGACTTAGGTGACCCCGATACGGGTCCATAACCAGCAATCCCTTGCCTCCAGAGTTTGGCTTCACATGCCGACTCCACACTTTATCAAACCATAGCTGGAGTCTTTCTTCATCAGAAAAGCCCTCTGGCTTGGCCTCCATGATGATGTCTGGCAAGGTCGGTGCATCTGGACTTAGAGGCTCTCCTCTAAGAAACACTACGGTAGGCAAGATAGTGCCGTCAGCTAGAGAGGCAAGTACAACATCTAGAAGCGGATCCTTTTCGCCAACCAACTTAAAAGCGGACATCATGGAAGAGGAGTCAGCTGAGGCAGGATCCAGCTGCTCCATGTCTATAAAAATGGAAAGCTCATCCATAGCAGCAATGGCTGGCAGATCCAAGCAGTGTGAGGTGACCTGCTTATTTATAACAGAAGTAAAAGTGTGCAGACGTTCCTGAACTTTATGGGGTAGCAGTCGGTAGGATGTGGCCAGAGATTGCAGAGATAAATCATGGTTTATCAGGAAGTCCACAGCCCAGCCATAAGAGATGCCTGGCCCACCATCAGCGCTCATGAGCTGTGCGGCTTTGGAAAAAAGATTGGTTTCGTCTACAGGAAGCTGCTGCTCACGCTGGCACAATACCCACTCGGCTAACCGATCACTTGCTTGAGGAATTAACCCTTCTCTGCTCTTTGGAGGCCCAAGCTGAAGCTGACGCTTTTGTATCAAGGATTGGACTTCCTCAGGCTGACTATCAAACTGGCTGGCTGCTTGAGGAACGCCAAAGCACAGGGCGTAGAGTACAATCTTCAGCTGTGCTACAGTAAGAGATCCTCCGGCTTTAGCTCCGTCTTCAGTATGGACTTCACTGGAAAGCGCCATTTTCTGTGGTGTTAAATCCTTTGGCTGTGTCCCACAATTCTCATCAGGCACAGTGCTTTCAACTACAGGCTGTACTTCAGCAGGAATAGACGGGGTGTGTGCAGAGCTATCAGGGGGGTTTATGCAATGGTTTGGAAGGGGCACAGGATTAGTGGCTTGTGGAAGTGAATTCTGATCCACTTGCATTTCTTGCTTCTGTATGATAATCCCAGTGTTGAGCACCTGGCCTTTCCAAACCACTCCACTTGGTATGAAGAAAAATCTACAAAACAAACAACCCAAGGTTAACAAAAACAAAACAAAACAACACAACAACACAACACTGCTATACATGGGTACACACTGCTTACTGTTTTAAGACCAATCACTGTAACAGGGCCAATCATAGTACACCTGCAATATCAAAGAACACATACAACTTTCTTTTGAAATGCCACTGACAAATTGTAAAGCTTTCTGCTGCTTTGACCTTATTGAGGGGTGAGGAACTGTGAGGAACCCCCCCCAATTCAATGAAATTTCAATTTGGGGTGCTACGATGTGATTATATACACGAGTAATTTTTTTTTGTTACTATGTGACCACTTTTTAAAGCACAAAGTACAGTGATGTATCTTGGCTCCAGCATGTGCAACACTGAGCGAAAGCCTGGGTTTTCAACAATGGCATGCCCACACGGTTGCTTTCGAAACAAAAAAAGCAGCTCTGAGCCTTTACGTTTTGCCACCCAACTAGTTTCGACATGTGGACAAAAATGTATTTTGGATAAAAATACTACAAACTATATACATATATATTATGCTTCTCAATGTATTTAAACTGTTTTGTGAAATTTCACTGAAAAATCTGATTGAGAGTTATGCATCCATGTAGAATCTTTTAAAGAGATAATCAATAATCAATATGCATCTAAAAAGACTTTTATTCCTGACCTCACTAAATGTTATGGCTCAATACCTTAAATCACATAATTCTCATATAGGACCTTATAAATCCAACGTCCCACAAAAAGCTGAAAGGCTATCACCCTTCATCATACAAGTCGTTCCTTTGCTGCCACTTTTTCGCTTTAATGCTGTAAATCCTTTGCAGTTTAATCTGTTCTGTGATGTGCAGCACATCAGAGATCATGGTTCTCAGCTGCTTCGACACTCGACTGTTTCTATTCTGCTTAATTCACCAATTTCACCACTGTTGCCGTAAAAACATAAATCCACTTCAAAGTGGATTGGTAATATTCAAGAAAGATAAATAAGAAATAGATAAATTGTTTTAATACCCAAACAATACACATGCTGTATTCTATTGCATCATATTATTCTTAATTATTTTTCAAGTGCACCACTGATTGTAGATAAACAAAGAGAAATCAAATTACCTTTTATAGCCATGAGAAAATCCCTCTGAAAAAAAGGGAGAATAGCGAAAATCACTGATATGTCAACATTTACATGCAAAGTTTTTTGTCAGTCTGAATGCCTTTCTACTGAAGAGCTCAAGTTACTGTTTGCAGTATATGTGCCTGAAGCTCAGCATTCAGAAAATCTGTTTTCTGAATCTACATGTATGTTACACCTAATACAAACCAAATGTGTGTTACTGTAACGTTTGTGAAAACTTATATTCAATTACATCTTACATTTTGTCAGATGCAAACACCCTTGCACAGAACATCCATAAAGACACAGGTTCTGAACGTAACTGGATTCAAATATTTACATGACAATTATTCATCTGTTTAAAAGATTCTTCCATTTAATGGATTATCCACTTCATTTGGTCGGATAGAAATTTTATTCGGATTTGCTTCTCAATCTACTCTATTATGATTACGGTGCATACGACGAACACTCTCACCATTGAATTTGCAGTGGCTGAAGGCATGGCTTGGATTCTTAGCCAGATGCGTGGCCATCAGATCTCCAATCTCAGTGGAATAGCCACAGGTATTGCAGCTTAGGTTACCCAGCCTGCCAGAAAACCATAATCATTAGATCGTCAATCACTTCTACCTAATTTCTACCAGTAAACCAGAGACTAAAAATCAGGACACTTACTTTGGACAGGGCTTGTACAAGTTCAGGTATTTAGTGGTGGTTTTGCGAGAAACATGATTACTGCAAACAGAAACGTTAAAGATTAGTGAAACCTTTGCAGCAACGACTAGGGATACATTTATTATGATATAACTGCTATTCAGAAATTCTTGCTTATGGTGTCTAACATGCTCACTAATTATTCGCTTATTCACACACACACGCACGCACCTGATCATGTGGTTAGCATACGCTCTGGAGCAGCAGGTGCTATAACGGCACAAGGAGCAATGCACAAATGTGGGAAAGTGAGTGGAAAAATCTGGAATCTCAAAGTTACATTCGATACAGAACCAACGTCTTGAAGTTTCGCTGTAAAGAGAAGAAAGAGGTTGTGTTAAGATCACAGTGTTTTTGTAAAACTTGTGCTTTCAGCTTAAATATTCCCCAAGATAACATTTCAGTGGCCACTTTATCAGGTTCATCTATCATACAGTGTTGCTTCTAGGTCAAGGGCGAACAAGTCACCATCCCGGTGTGTCCTGGCAGACAAACGGGTTTAGTAGATGGCTTGTAGGCTTTTGAGAAGGTGGTTACCCTTTTCTTAAGTCTACTGACTAGGCAATTTCAAAAAGCAATTTTACATGATGTTTATTTCAATTCCAGTTGCTTCATATGGTTCATGGTGGAGCAACACACTGCTGCACTACACACAGCCACAGTAAGAACTATTTTATTAGTTGAATAAATTAACTTTTAAAGATAACGACCCTTTTTTTTTCTCCCCAGCAACATGAAGAGATGTGGGAATTGTGATAAACCTGAGTAAAATACACAACAGTGCAGTATCAAGCTGTCAGACAACTAATAATGCAAAACATGTTACTAAAATAAAGCTGCAACGTCAAAGGCATTCTCAGGAGAGGATGAAAACTATGACTACACAGAATCTTTCTCTCCCAGGAGATATTAGCTAGACATATTTCAGGGTTAAATTACATTAGCCTGTAAGTATCCAGGCAAATAAAACATGACACTGGGCAAGCTCTAGAGCTTTCACTTACCTGATGGGATAATAAGTTTATGATTTGTCCATACCTGTAGGTACACAAATACTGATTTTTTGCCCATCTGTTACTATGTATAATTTGTCAGCCCCTTGTTATCTCTCCATCTCTGAGTGAGATATTATTTGGGTTGTTGGCCATACTCAGAACACTGCAGCGGCATCTTAGTCGGCACTGTGCTGCTATGAGTCTATCATGTGTAGCTGCGATGTTGGGGGTTTTAAGTACTGCAAACACTTACTGACACACACACACCCTACTGGTTTACCTTGTAGGTGTACAGTTTGTCCTCTAGACTGTAATCTGTCCCAGTGTTCTGACCATAGCCTACTACTGTTTGGATTTTTTTTCATTGGTGGACTCAGCAGTGACATAAAGGTGTTCAAAAATCACATTAACACTGCTGCACCTGATCCACTCAGATCACTGCAACAACCACGTACATCCCACGAATATGCCACCATCATGTCAGAGTTACTGCTTTGCTAAGAATGTACTTAATAAAGTGCTCACGGAGTGTCCTACTTATACTATATATATATATATAAAAAAACCATCAAAAGCTCCAAAATACACATTCTGCATTTTAAACCTTTCTACTGTAATATAATTAGTAAAGCCAAAACACTGACTTCCGTTTATGGTGATTTAGTAACCCTTGATGCACAAAAGATGTCATTACTCTCACTCACCACTGTCTCTGAAACTTGGTCATGATTTCCAACATGCTCTCGACAGGTTTCCTTTTTGTAGGCGTGATTCTCTGGATACCACTCTGAGGTGCAGGAACTGAGGACGCAGAAGAGCTTTCACTGTTCGTACTAGGTTTAATGAAGTTAGTGTTGTCGTTTACCTTAGTCACCGAATAAGCCCGGATGGTTATCTGAAAGGCAGATAAACAACTGGTATATAAATTTATCAGCTTCAACACAAACAGCAGCTCTTTATTGACATTAAAATATACTCTAAACTAAAAAATTCAAGGTATCAAGCAGGAGGACTACAATAAAAGACGAAAGGCATTCTGGTTAGAATGTGCACCACTTCTGCTTACCTTAGTACCAGGCTTAAGCCCCAGCAGCTGCACAGGCTTGAGATGGGTCTGGTGAAATAAAAGCTTGTGCTCTACCTTGTCCTTTGTGTAAAGAAACTGAAGCCGGCACTTATCGCAATGCAACACTGACTTTTTCTGGACACAGAAACAGCGATAAATAAAACACCAGCTTCAGTTCAATAGACATGCAATTTACCCCACGTTTACACTAACAAGCAACAACCTGGCAACGGCAAACGCTCACTTCCCATACAAGCTACTAATGCAGCTACACTGACACAGTGACAGAGCAAGCCATGACATGTGAAATGTAATTATTCAGAATTATAACAGTGACTGGCTCTACTGCATTCTCCTGACCAAATCTAACAGCACGCCTGTTTCTACTGAAAACGACAGGCTTTTCTGAACTGAAATATTTTGGGGTTTTTTTTTTGCTTTTGTATGTATCTAAACCAGAAGTAACATTTTTGCATTTTTATTCATTTTTAATATCCAAAAGCAAAAAGGGGTTAAAAAATTAAAAATTCCAATTCAATTCCACTGTAAAACAGCACCATGTTGAATTTATAGAAGCATCTGCTATTTATTGATTTCGTTTGCATCTAATTAATATGTAATAAATAAGGTATAGCAATTATATCAGAATCACAACAGGTCACTATGTGAGGCAAGAAGGTATTGTAGACAAGTAATAAAATGAAACAATTCTTCTAGCTTCTCTAGTTCTCTCCAGTATTGCTTACCTGGTGCTTGTTGTAGTGGAGCTGATAGCTGTTGCAAGACTTGAACACTTTGAGGCAGTACGGGCATAGAAGATTGGCGGTGTCCTTGTGGAGCTCACGGAAGTGAATTAAAACGTCATTGTAGAAAGACGAGCGGAAATTGCAAACCTAAAAAAATGTAATTACTCCACATTCAATTTCAGAGCCCACGTGAATGTAAGAGAACAGTATTCATTTTAGTACAAGAGGTCTTAGGAAATCTTTAGACAGATGAGGGTTACCTGACACATGTAGGGCATTTCACCTGGCTTGTGAAAGTTTTTCATATGATGCAGGAAAATGGGAGTGTTGTCATATGACAACTCGCAGATCTTGCAGAGTGCTGTAGAAAGACGAATGATAACTTTTTAGTACTCTTCGTGTCAGGTCCAAGCTTTTCTGTATCAACTGAAACGGGACTCACATGCGGACTCTACTTGGCTGTGGACGGTCTCGAGGTGGCACTGCAGGGAGAAGGGTGTGCCAAAGGCGCGGAAGCAGTGCTGGCACATAGTGTGGGATTTCTCCTCACCCCTCTGCTGCGCCATTTCCATATGGTGCTTCATGTGGTTCATCAGCCTGCAGGGAGGTAATAAACCCATCACATAAATTTTCCTATTATGCATTATACTACAGTGATGCTGTGATTTCTTGAATCTGATTGGATTTCTTGAACCAGAAGGTGTTGATTAAATTTAACAGCACAGCTCTGAGAATAGTTCCAGAAGTAAATTGTGTTAATATGTTCAATAAACTTCATATTGCATTGGCCTGCATCACACTACCCAATCATTGATTGTTTTCCTAAAGAACGTCCTGTTATTTTTTTATTCTTTTCATGTAGTAGTCTGCTGCACTAGGGACCATACACTCTACAGACCAAAAATGTAAAAATATCCTTTTTAAAATGCTCTCCTTCCCAAATCCCAGCAAAGCATCTTACTTGATGTTGTTCTTCAGCTTCTTGTCGCAGAGATGGCATTTCATCACAATGGGCACCTGGTTATTCTCTATCAGGACAGGATTTCCAGGGTCCTTCCCGTAGTAGAAGTCTTCCACTAGCATGATAAGCTTGCCTTGCGCGTCATAGTCGCCAGTGCCAGGGCTGTGCACTCCCTCCGGGATCTCAGATGTGGTGATGTGTTTCAGACAAGGAGGAGGAGGAAGAGGAGAAGGAGAGGCTGCTGGATGTCTGCTGCTCGTAGAGGTTGAAGAGGAAGAGGGGGAAATAGTGCTCATATGCATATGGGGCATGGATTGCATTGGGTCACTGCTACGCTTGGCCCTTCTTCTGCGTTTGGTGGTCAATGCATGGACTCTGTTTATGAGCTCTGGATTACAGTGCTGAAACAAAACAGTGATAAAAATTGTAGGTCTGACCACTTACCAGGAATACTAATCAATCAATTTTAACTTTCTTTGGTTTAAATAATCACATCCACTAATTACTTGTGACTTGCTTGGACTTTGCGGTCAGTGAAAGGCTACAGTTTATACATTCTGCTGCTTAGGAGCATGCACATTAAATAAGAGGATAACAATGAAACACAGCACTAATCATCAAATAAGAGCTTCAACAAGTGTGTGCAGTGACTGATCTGACATGCTCATGATTTCCCACAGATTACAGATGTTATCTCAGTCTGTCAGTACACTGGCATCTCTTTTCCACTTTTATGTACAGGAGTCAGTGTCAGGCAAATCACTAGCCTGGACACCCACAATGAATAAAGTACAAGCCTAGTTTTATCTTCTTCATAGCTCAGCTGACAAGTGATTCAATAAGCTGCTGGTATAGTGGTCACAAGTACCTATCCAAATCCTGCTCCCAATTGGTTTTTGCTGCTATACAAATCTTTTCACATGTATTTCTGAACAACACAATCCAGGTGCTGCAACGAACAGCACAGCAAACCTGTACTAAATATCAGTGCTACTATAACAATGCGATTTAGTGTTGGTTCTAACTGTGATAGACTGAAAATCTCATTGGATTTAGTCATAATGCATGTTTATATTAATCTTAAGGTCAGCACAAATATTTATGTATGTTCTATTTACTAAACCAGTGGATGAAACATAATTTCAAAGCTCCATGTGAGAGCACTGGTTCTATAAATGAAATAGATCATGATGCTGTTGTGCTTGACGTGTAGTCACTTCTGGAGTAAGGCTCCATTCACACCTTGTGTTAACATGCATCCTGGGTGACAGGCGACTTATACCTATATCACGATACTTCATGGGATTTTTTGCAGTAGTGACATAAACGACGATATGAAAATCGTAACATTCAATGCTATCTTTCTGGCCACACCCTTCTGAATTAAAGGAGTTTGCTTTACATTACTTGTCGACACTTTCTCGTCGTGCAACTTCTGACTCTAATCATATTCTGATCTGTGTTTTTGTTTGGCATGATGGAATAAATTTGATGTTTTTCCACCCTTTCTTGATATGAGCTTTTGACACAATTTACAAATTTTGATTCACATCTGATCTTCTGTATCCGAACCACTTCCGTATTACAGAGGACGCTCCTTTTTTGAGGATCAATTCTTCTTCCTCGTCCAGGGTTAGAAGTTTGTTCTCGTTCTACGTGTGAGATACCCACGCTGCAGCACGTAAACATGTCATCATCTATATCATCAACATCGTGGGATGACAAATTCTTATCATGGGGAGGAATTGTACCGGTATATCAGCGACGATACGATATGGCAAAGCCCTAGTGATGCGATGACAAGTATTATCTTTCTTTTTGACCCTGAGCATCATATCGAACCACTTGCATGAGAGTACATATAATATCAAAATGTTGCGAGATGTTCCTTTTCTTTTTCAAATGTTCTTCTTGTGGACACAAAGTATAAGGAGTATAACGAATAGTGATTTCAGTGATTGACTATTAGTGCCTCAAACGATTTATCTGATATAACCTACACTCACTGGTAGGTTAATAAAACAAATACACTAATGTGAGTGTTAACAAATACAGTGTGTTTCTTGTGTGTGAGAGAGATGAAACTTACACACATGTAGCCACGAAGCTCATGAACAACTTTGTAGGCCACATTACAGTGAGAACAGAACTGTGGCGCCTTGAAAACATTCTGAAATACTGCAAAATATAAAGCACACCCTCAAATTAATAAATCTTTGAATGAGGCAAATCAGTAAAACACCTAAAAACCATACATCCATTAATGGAGATCAAAGTTAGATCTTTCGAAAGCTTCCATACAAGTTCAAGTACAAGCATGCATAAATAAATGAGAAACATAAAAAAAAAGAAAGAGAAAGGCATTAGTGGCTTTTTGTGTGTGCTCCACACACACTAATTAGTAGCTGACCTTTGGAGGAAACAGTAGCAGAAGCAGCAGATCTCTGGGCTCGCGCTCGAGTCTTTACAGAGGAGACCTGAGTTGGGACCTGAGAGGGGGTTTTGGTGTAACCCACAGCTAGGACATTATTTGCAGGCTGTGTTAACAGGTTCTGCACTTCATCATCATCAGCAGCAGCAGCAGGAGGAGGAGGAGGTGATACTGAAGATGATGCTGACGGCAGTTCTGAAGATACAGGTGTAGTAATAATACAATAAATACACATGACGAGACAGGAGAACAGAACAGTGTTGAGTGGAAAAACTAGTGCAACAATTGTCTGTCAACTGTTGATGGTGATAGCAGCAAGAAAAGACTCATCATATTAAAGTGAGGATCATAATAATAAAGTACCCAAGAACTTAAAGCTGCAAGATTTTAGAATTTCACGTCCTTTGGGAGAAAAATGTTATTATAAACTACTTGTGGAAGGGTGCATTGCATCATGGACGAATCTAAAAGCTGTGACACAAACACACACACCAAAATGATCCTACATACTGTTGCTTTAAAATAACATTTTGGACAAGATTAAATCTGTACAAATTTCCTTTGCCCCTATTTTCCCTTATGCCTGTTTATCTACAAATTAGTATTACTGAGCCAAACAAAACCCTTGTGGAAATTTGCGTATAAAAATACGATAAACCACTAGCTACTACATTCTAAGTAAGTGATAGATGATACCTGAGACAGCTGGAGAGGTTTGAGGAAGACTGCTGGAGGGTGAGGTGCCCACAGCAGGCATCCTACTGGAGGTTACTGTGGTGACGGATTGTACTGTAGATGGGGTGTGGATGATAGTGACTGGGATCTTAATAGCTGTTGGTTGTGGTGTGCTTGATGAAGACGCAAGCTGAGGGGAGATCAACGAGCCTGCCTGAGCTGGGAAAGAGAATTAATTCAGCATGGAAAAAAGGCATGTGACATCAGAGGCAATAAAGAGAATACTTGAGGGGTTTTTTTGGGGTTTTTTTTGCAGAAAACTGCTTGAATTGGCAAAATTGCAAGTGCATTAAATTGTTTTGCACAGTTTCACAGTGATGTTTTTGGTAAATGAGACCTTTTAGCTGTACTCATGTTCGACGCACGTGAATCGAAGAGGGCTTTGACTGAATGCATTCAGGGCTTTGACTGAATGTACTTTGAGTGTTTGCTGAGGTCAAAACTGTCAATCGCCTCACCAACCACGCCCTTTTATTTAAATCAAAATCACCAACTCCTAAAAAAAACCTAATTTATCATAAGGAAAAACATTCCAGGAGATATGAAGATCCGGGAGATCCACGTAATTTGTAAAAATGATAGAACACTGTTCCCAAAAATAATTTGTAGAGATGTAACTTAAGTTTGGCTCGTTTTCAATTCACTTGCATAGGTGAATAGGTGGAGTTAAAATGGTCCTGCAGCCACTAGAGGCCTCAGAGCCATTTTGGCTTCACTTTCTCACCCCTCCATATTATTATACAGTTATTGACAGAAACAAAAGACCATTTTAAGCCTTACTAGGAGTCAGAAAAGTGACAGCTTGGCCTGTAGGCAGGATGTAACCGACTGGGGTTGCAATGGTCGGTTGGGTGCCTGCAGATGGCTAGAAACACACATGGCAAAGGACAAAATAAAACAAGAAATACAATCTTAAATAGAAATATAATTTTAAATTACTCTGAACTGAGCAAATTCTTACAAGGGAAAACACATTACAAGTTGCAGCCCTAATTTATATTTCATTAACACCCTCCATTTACCATAATGATATGGCAAACAGAAATAATGAGATGCTGATGAGCACTTGAAGGTGTTATATACACTGTACAGTCATGTTTTGGGATTATTTTCTAAATAAAATGTGCTCTTTCTTATAAAGAAAAAACATGCCCAATGAGGCAAAAAGAAACAACAAAAGAAAAGTGCTGCAAACCTTTGGAGCGATGTAGATGGGTTGCCCCTTGACACCACCTGCAGCAATCTGAAAATGCTGAAGAACACCAGCCAGTAATGGTCTTGGTATAACAGAACCTAAAGAGAACAACAACATTTAAACTTTATTTAAACAAACGACCTTTTGACATTTACATGCATCGCAAATGTAACTTGCTGTGCTCCTAAAAGTGTGATTTCACACAAACAAAATATTTAGAACAGCATAAAATGTAAGTGAGCTGAATAAACAACTGAATAAAACCATACCCAAGTAATGTACTGTAATTGTAGAATTTGTTCCTACACAAAAAAAGGACACTACTTTTTGTCAGCAATAAGCATTAAAACTGTGGGTTGATACAATCATTACTACTATGTATGCATATATGTATGTACATATGCTAATACCAATACAAATTCTGCCATTTTGGATTTAAGTGGTAAAAGTGCCATGTTTTGTAAGGTTATCAAACACTTGAGAACTTCATCATGCTTAAAGTTAGGTTTTCTGCTACTCACAGTAACAGAAATATGACTGAATAATCCAATTCTGGGGAAATTGAAAATGTGGTCTGCATAAGAAAACCTTCTGCAAATCCCAAAGTTGTTTTCTCTGGATCATTTTTTCAGCAAATAGCGAGAATGTAAAATGAAGAAAATTGGTATTTTAGTTTTAAACAAGACGACCATCTAACTCCCAAATTCAGTGTAAAATGTGTCTGTGGCTTTTTAAATATATTATATTTATGAGAGTAGTTTTAATGGGAATTACATTTTAATTGTACACGAGTATGTGTATAGTTGGAAGATATAATCCAATAATTTGTGTGAATTTTTAAAATATCTCTCATGTTTTTTAATGCAGGATCTGCCACGACTTGTGGTGGTGGATGATACGATAAATGCCCAAATTGTTTGGAACCTGAGCATATGCAGTAGGTGCTTACAGAGCCTTGTCCTCACTGCAGCAGTCTCTGGAAATACTGATTACTATGCATCATCTTCCTCTGGTGCTACAACGCTGGAGTGAGTAGTTAGAGGTTGATCGATTGATCGGTTTTGCCGATTAAATCGGCACCGGTAACCAACTGCTGGAAAATCGGTTATCAGCAAAAATCCACACCGACAGTTCTTCCCAGGTGCATCCGGAGCGTCTGAGAAGGGTCCGCTGTGATTATACAATACGAGAGCAGCCTCTAGAGGCGAAATATAAACTATCACTAACAAATTTTGTTGTGTTATTTGAAATGTTTTTTTATTCAATTTGGAGGTCTCTATTTTTATTTGGAGTGTTACTTTTTGGTTCAGTTTGGAAGTATATCTTTTATATACTTTATTTATTTCATTTTTAAAAGTACAGTATATTTTCATGGTACAGTCAGTACATTTATGTAGTATCTTTTTGTAGTAAAGTTCAGCAATATTTTACTTTGAGTGAAGTTTATGACTTGTTTGTCATAAATGTTCTATATCTCTAGAGACATTGTGTACCATACATTTTTGTACTACATATATAATGTGTAGATGCATTATATATGTAGTACTTTCTATGGAAACTTACCAGGAACAATTGGCAGAAGTGCTGTCTTGATGGCAGGAGCCTGGACAGAGGGAGCAGAAGACGCAGAGGGTTCTGGTGAAGCTGCTGCATGTCCATTGTGTACTGGAAAGATTTTCACATTAAAAACAAACAATTTATTTATACATTTTAATATTAAAATCAGCATACGTGTTTATTTAAAAGTCCACAGAGTACTTGTTTAAACATTTTCATAAAGTCTTCATCGCACACCTTAAATCAGTATTCCAATATCAATTCTCCACCTATAGATAAAAATGAGGTCATTTCAAGTTTTATTACTGTTGCTTACCAAGATTTATGTCGTCCGTCTGATTTGTCTCATCCGTGTTACTTTGACATGGCGCAAGTTCCTCCTCCTCACACTGCATGTAAAATTCTGACTCCGACATGTTCCATAAAAACTATAAAATATTTTAAGATATTTATAAGAAACGAAACACAAACACTGTCAAAAACAAACAAACAAACAAAAAAAAAAACATACGCAGATTGTACTTGTACACATGCATTTAAGTAAATTACTTAGCTGAGGGCAGCTAATTGGACCAGAGACTCGCTAGAGGGCTAGAGATGTGTGGTCATAAAGGGGAGTTTTCACAGACTGTCATAGATATTTATTTTATTTACCCTCTCTAGTCTGGTCAGCAAACCTACGACATTACTTATTTAAAAAGTAGTCGATGACAACATTTAAATACAAATAGTCCAAGAGGCATGTGCTTATTTTCCCTGCATCACATTCAAAATAAATGTTTCATCTGTTTAGAATCCACAGCGCAAGTCAATAGTACTAATGTGAAACACCAGTCTGAAACAAAACATAACTTCAACGGTCTTATTTATAGCCATAAACTAATCACTAATGGATAATCATTAAAGTTCCCGTGAAGTGTTTTGAAACATGCAGCGTTATTCGATGTGTTGATGTAATTTACACTGAAACAGGATGTCAGGGCAGGACATTTCGAGTGGCCCCTCCCCCTTTTTAAATAGCTAATAGCGTTTAGCTTACCTCAGCCCCGTAAGCTTACCTAAGCCATACTTGACAGTTGACAGTGACACGAGCCAGAGCAATAAAGTAAATGAATTAAAGCCGTTTCCTTCTTGACCAACGTACAGCTGGAAAACTGAATAAAACGTGTGTTGGAATAGCCAGAGACACATTTACGACCCATTCTTGCTGAGATGATTTCTCTCGCTCAACAACAGAAACTTCAGCAGGGTGATGTTTATAGTGTGGGGGCGGGACACTTCAGATTCTAGAGAAGGTTTGATTGGACGGAAAATCTGTCGAGAAGCTGAAGTGCAGAATGATGTCATCAAAATTGTTGATCCGTATCGGTGGTAGAGAGAGATATATGCATATATCTTCTAAATGTGAATTTTGTCACTGTTTTGGCGCACACTGGCTTATAGATAACCTTAAAGCTAACATCTTCATATTAAAAGCCACAAAACTTCATTGATTCAAATTCAAAATTTAAATATCATGGGGACTTTAAAAGGTAACTGTTTTCAAAAGTCAGTGATCTTAGTTGCTTATTTAGACCTTTGTATGCAAGGCCTTTAATTAGATCACTTCACTAGTCATAAGTCCTCAACAGTGTAATTTGCTGACATACACTATATGGCCAAATGTTTGTGGACACCGGACTATCACACCCACATGTACTTTTCCACTAGATGTTGCAGTGTGGATGTGGGGATTTGTGCTCATTCAGCCACAAGCGCATTAATGATATCAGGCACTGGTGTTGGGCGAGGCAGTCTGGTGCTCAGTCAGCGTTCCAGTTCATCCCAAAAGTGTTCAGTGGAGTTGAGGTCAGGGACACTTGAGTTCTTCCACTTCAACCTTCTCAAACTGTATCTTCATGGAGCTCACTTTTACAGGGGCGTTGTCATGCTGGAACAGGTGTGGACCTCTTAGTTCCGGTGAAGCGAAATCTTAATGCTACAACATACAAAGACATCCTATACAATTGTGTGCTTTCAACTACATGTCAATAGTTTGGGGGAAGCTTACATATAGGTGTGATGGTCAAGTGTCCAGAAACTTTTCTCCATACAGTGCATCACTGAAACCTTACCTGAGCTGAATAATTTTTTTTTTTTTTTTACTTATAATTGTGATTCAATTAATTAAACTAAATATGATGTTAAACTTAAATTAGACTTGTTTAAATAAATGACCTGCTCTATATTTCATCTATTTTAACTGTTTATTATTGTGCATACTGCTGTGGTGTTTGATTTATTTTATTATCTAATTTTGTTTATAACTAACGTTCAAAACATTAACAGTTTATGTTAATTTGCAGAAACAAATTTATGTGTATATATATATATATATATATATATATATATATATATATATATACAC
The DNA here is from genome assembly GCA_024331685.1 of Stegophilus panzeri. Taxonomy (NCBI): domain Eukaryota; kingdom Metazoa; phylum Chordata; class Actinopteri; order Siluriformes; family Trichomycteridae; genus Stegophilus; species Stegophilus panzeri. Next base: position 6,138,189 of record JANDJT010000141.1, on the reverse strand, counting down.
ATATACAAACACACACACAAAAGTACAATATAAAACGACTGTTTATGTTAACTTAAAATAATTTAGTACAATCAGACTAGTACGCTCTTAAATTTATTCTAACAGTTCTATTTACTCATTTTTACAGTAATATTATAATGTATTCACCTTTACATATTATATAAACTTTGGCTTTATTTTTAGTCAGGACGAGCGCACGTGCAATGGTATAAACGGTATAAAGTACGATGGATCGTCATGTTGAGTTTAGTTTCTGTTTCTCAGCAGGAGAACTGTTTGATAAATCTGAGTTTTTACAGCCGCTGTGACACACACGGGCTCCCGATCTGCGCTTCCTCACTTTCCCCCAGTGTCCGAGGCTAACATTAGCCACAGCGGCTAACTGCATGTGTATTCCTCCTGCTCGGGTCCTCCTCCAGCTGTGTTAGCCGCACTGTGTAGCATTAGCCTGCTGCTGCTCTGGCTACACGAGTTTAACAACTTACAAACAAACGCGCGCGACTCGCCGCTGTGAACGAGACAAGCGATTAATATCTTACCTCGTACACTTTTTATAGAGCTTGCAAACAGATAAAGGGCATCAGTTTTCCCCGGACAGTTTGTTAGTTCGCGGGCTTTGCCATCAGAGAGAAAAACAATGATCTGAGCTGTGCGAACGTTTTGACTCCCCCAGCTCGCGCGCACTGGTAGGTTGAACAGGGCGTGACGTCACTTCCCCAAACTCTCACCGGCACGCTGATTGGCTGCGATCTTTGGGCTTGGGGCGGGATAATCGTTCCTAGTACAATTTATGAAATAAAAATGATCAAATAACCATAGTATATGTGTATATTATTGCAACTCATTTAATACGCTGCGCTTTTCCTAAGAATATAGATGCAGCGTTTTGATATGCAGAGCAGATTTGCAACTGCTCGTAGTCCTGAATATCAATACATTTATTAAAGTACATTTGACACCTCAGGCTAACCATACAAAGAGCTAAATAATATCAACAACATAAATAAAATTACCAGCATTGTAATATTCATGTCAAATTGGACTGCGTGTATATGTATATGTACTTAATAAGTTTTTTGTCTCGTTACTGCTACTACAGGTTATGTGTTGTTTAGTTTTGGAGTTTGCTGCTACTAGCTGTAGCATGCTAAGCAGGAACTAGCTAGTAGAGTGGCTAGCTTAGGCGGCTAACAGTAGATATGCTTTAACCAAGTAAAGTCATCATTATACACATTTTACTTGAGTGACTTTGCTGTTAGTTCGAGGTTTAAAAAACATTAACTCGAAGTGTGCTTTGTGAAACGTACTACATATTTATATTTATAGGTATTTACAAGATTCATCCCCTTCCTGTTAAATTTGGTCGCTATGGTGACGTAACACAGCTAATCTAGTTCAGCTAACATATAGCCGGCTAGCCTTTCATATTTATATATTTATATTTGAAATTATATTTCAAATTGGCAGCTCAAAACTAACTTGTCTTATCTTCATTCTGATAAGTGACTAATATTCCCAAACTCCGCGTCCATCATCCATTTTTAGGATATAATTTTTTTAATTTTTTTCCTTTTTTTTTTATTTATTTTTTTAATTTTTTTTTTTTATTATTACTATGATCCTGTTTCATACAGGGTGTTGTCTACACTTCCTCTCATGTTTGTCGATGGCTAGTTTAGCTAGCCCTGTTTATTTCAGTTGTCTCCTTCCAAGAAAGTCCTTTTCCTTTAATAATCAGTTTGCAGCTGAATAAGTAGATACTCAGCATACATAATCCTAAATGTGAGGTGTATTTTGTTTCTACTAACCGCAGAATAAAATGCATAACGTCAGAAGTTCCATATTTATTTAATAAATACGTTTTTACAGTGATAATACCTGTATAACTGACTGCGTTGGTTACTTGATTTATTTTCTGAATATATTAGTTCTTTTATAGCTCATTTCCAGTCTGCTTGCTACCAAGAAAACATCAGTGATTACAGAAAAATGAGAAATTGTGTATGCAACTTATAATGACTTCACCAGTTTCAAAATGATTCAACCCCCTGAATAGAATCCCTCACAATAGCACAAATATGCAAAACAGGTGTTGTCTCAAGCACACCTAATGGAACTAAGCAAGGGCTTCACTTGTTGCACCAGGTGTGCTTGAACAGGAACACATGAAATACCTGAACTGGCTTGGGGAAGAAAATCCATGAAATACCTGGACGGGGCAGAAAAAGGAAGCTATCAATGGCTGCAACCAGATTTCTGAGAAGGCAGGTTGTGAAA
>JANDJT010000141.1:6108247-6125160 GCA_024331685.1 Stegophilus panzeri | reverse complement strand
AGTGTTGTCACATGAAAAGATATAATCAAATATTTACAAAAATGTGAGGGGTGTACTCACTTTTGTGACATACTGTATATGTGTGTGTGTGTGTGTGTGTGTGTGTGTGTGTGTATGTATATATTTACACTTATATATGAACTTTATATGAGCATGTAGCCTGTAAAGATATGGCATGATCAGACATTTATTAACTGCTTTTAACAAAATTTGATGTGTTTAGGATAATGTAGAGAATCTGATTCAGGAGCTGCGACGTCCCAAATATAGCGTCTACTTTATCTGTGAGTAATGGCACTTGGGAAAAAAATTGTCTAGCCCATGTTTCCATATACAGATTGTGTTATTCCAACAGCAGCACTCAGCTCTCACACCATTGTGACTTTCTTCATCTAGTTTTCAGCAATGTCATCAGTAAGAGTGAAGTGAAGGCCTTGGCAGAAGCTGATGAGCAGGAGGTTGTTGCAGATGTGCAGGTCTGTAAGTTTGTGTCTGTTGGACTGAACATATGGTCATACACATTGATATCATTATCTTTTCAATTCTCCTCATGAGTTGTGGTTAACAGATCACTGTGACAATCACTGTGATAAATTAATGTTGTAGGAGTTCTATGGAGACTTCATTGCTGTGAATCCTCATCTTTTCTCCCTCAATCTACAAGGAGTATCCAGGGTAGGAGACCTGGGCTATGGCAGTCCTGTTGTATGCCTCATTTACAATAATATGTAGTAAAAAGTACATGCAAGACACTAAAGAAGCTGAGTTTCATTGTTTAGTTTCAACATCAATAAGAATCAATACAGGAAAAAAATGCTCTTTAACATTTTATTGCTAATTTAGTGGAACGTTTTCTCCTTTATTTTCAGTTCTGCATTGTTTTTGATCCATGAGGTGTGTTTATGTGGTTTGGCTCAGGGTCGCAGTTGGGATCCCAGTGTTCTTCCACGCGTCACTCAAGGTTTGACCTCTGTGCTGTTGGCCTTAAAGAAGTGTCCCATGATTCGTTACCAGCTCTCCTCTGACATGACCAAGAGACTGGCTGAAAGTGTTAAGGTATGATGTATGTTCTTCTAGACATCACTCCCATGTATTTCACATTCTGTTGAGTGTAGGCTAATTTTTTTAGTTTTCATCCAGTTGCTATCATGGTGGTCAGAAATGAAAGGTCCTGTGTTGACATGAGTGGAGTGATGCAATGAGGGCGTGACTTTGAAAATATATCGGTGGAGTAGGATTTTCAAATCTAGTTTCATCCAAAATTACATTACAAATCCTGTCCCATTTCATAGAATCCTAATTTTTTTTTAATGTACACAATTCACATCACTGCACTTCAATATAAACAGGATACATTATCCAAATACTAAATAAAGACAACTGACAATGATTTTATACATAACAATTAAGAGCAAGCATCTCAGTTGTTGCTGCTAAATGTGAATCAGACTGTAGATGTGTTATTATACAGGGAACATCATATAATGAACAGAATCAATAAAATGGCTAACAAAATACATCCTGACACCATAGCAGCTAGTAGTTAGCTGATATAAATGATGTGTCCTAGTAAACACCCACAAAAGTTATTGAGAAGACGGAAAACACACTTCTTGTTTCAGCTACTTGGTTAACATAAAGTTGTTAACATAAAATCTGTAAGTAACAACGGAGAATAATGTGTTCATTCTAACTCCTCTGCTCCAAGTTACTGCTTGTGCCAATGTTATATCGTTTACAGTGTAACATGTTGATTTAGCGTGCTTTCTTTTGTAAGTGACCTTACAATTTGTGACTTAACTCCTTTCTTATTAATTGTAAATAGCAGGATGTTGCACAATTAGAGCAAATGTAAATAGGATTTTAAAATGTATTTGTATTTGCATTATATATTTAAGGCATACATGATTACTGTATATATCATATGCTTTACATTTGTCTTTGATCCTGTAGCAAATCATCAGCAAGGAGTATGAACTATTTGACTTCAGGAAAACTGAAGTTCCACCTCTTCTGCTGATTCTGGACCGAAGTGATGATGCAATCACACCCCTTCTTAACCAGGTGAGAGTTCATCTCTTGATTTGTCTCGCCTTTGTTTTTAACCTATCAATCATTCCGATGAAACAGTATAGCTTAGTTTGTATTTCCTGGCTATGGTCAGTGGACGGAAGTAGAGCCCAATGTTCAGATGATGCTGCTCATATTAAATGTTTAATACTTTTATTAATGGAACTGCCTTCCCAGGGGAACCAGAATCATTCATTATATTTTATTTCTTGTTTACTTAAACAAATGTTTCTTCCTTTTTGATATTTTAAATTTTTCCTGGTCCAACAATTCAATACAGTAATTAACACTGGAATGCTTGGCCTGTACTTTTCCCCCCTCTAGTGGACATATCAGGCAATGGTTCATGAGCTGCTTGGCCTCAACAACAACAGAATAGATCTCTCCCGAGTGCCTGGCATCAATAAAGACCTGAGAGAGGTGGTGCTGTCTGCAGAGAATGATGAATTCTATGCCAATGTGGGTACCACAGGAATTAATACTCAAAACTGTGTGTATAAAAATGCTGTCCATGTTTGTATTTTCGTGGACTTTTTGGACCAATCAAATTAGGGTTAATGGAGATTTTTCAAATTAATGAATCTTTTTTTATTTTTGAGTTTTTTATTAATCTTTCTCTAGAAAGATATCATGGTCTGAGGTATGACTTCTCCCTCCTTGTTGCTCTTTTTCTGAAACAGAACTTGTACCTGAACTTTGGTGAAATTGGAACAAACATTAAAAACTTGATGGAGGACTTTCAGAAGAAAAAGCCAAAGGATCAACAGAAACTAGAGTCCATTGCTGACATGAAGGTGAGGACATTGAGTGAAGTCAAGTTTATTTAGTTCTGGATACAGCTTGAAGCAGAGTGATTTATTAGCAATTTTCCACTGGCACAGTAACATTGCTCCTCTAAATCCAGCACTATCGGTTCCCCAGTTGAACACCTGGGTCCTTTTTTTCGCATCTCATTACAGTAGGTAGGACTTGTTCTCTGGAGGTTAACAGTAAACACTTACAACATTAGCAACTATAAAGGAACGTTTAAGGTCTAATTTACTTTTTACTCAGCATTTAGGTTTATGTGATGTTGTTTTTCCCAGTTTTCCATTGTACACAATGGAAACGTAACAGTAGTACTAAAAATTAGTGTGCTATACTGTCTGATTAAAAAAAAAAAAAAAAAGGTGATTTGGGTTTGCTAGTGTTTTCTTCTCAACATGTTGATTGTTTGAATTGATTCTGTAACTATGTTTGACCAATTGATTTTCTTCAGTTTTTTCCATTTCTAGCTCCACCCTCATTTCCATGTTTACTGCTTAGTTAGTAAGTACTTCAATTTACAATGTCAAAATTTTACATATACTCCCCCACCCTCTGTCTGCAGGCGTTTGTGGATAACTACCCGCAGTTTAAGAAGATGTCGGGCACGGTGTCCAAGCATGTGACGGTGGTGGGCGAGTTGTCTCGTCTAGTCAGTGAGAGGCAGTTAATGGAGGTATCTGAGGTGGAGCAGGAGCTTGCGTGCCAGAATGATCACTCTAACGCCCAGCAGGTACCTTGCACACCTCGCACACCTCGCACACCTCGCACTCATTAACACATGCCTCACAGTTGAAGCTGAAGTGAAAACACACAGCTTTATTTAGTCTTAGACTGTTTCCTCCAAAGTGGAGCAAAGGTGACTAAGAGCACAGAGACAGGAATAAAGACATTATTGGCTTTGGTTTTGAGTTTTAAGGATTTCTGGTTGGTCCTTTGGACCTTTGCTGAGGTTTTTCCCTGTTCCTGCAGTATGTGCGGCGTGTGCTGCAGAACCCACGTTTGACGGAGCTTGATGCGGTGCGTCTGGTGATGCTATATGCTCTGCGCTATGAGAGACACAGCAGCAGCATCCTGCCCAGTCTCATGGAAGAGCTAAACAGGAGAGGGGTGTCTGAAAAATACCGCAAGGTGATGACTCATAAAACGCTGATTCTGTTGATGTGTTTATTACACTGCAACACCTATCATGCTAGTAAATAAGGCAAGTGTATGCTAAACTTAGTCATGGCAATATTTTTTTGGCAAATTCTAGTTCTACTTTTTCCTCCCACACAACAGATGGTACAAGCTGTGATCGAGTATGGAGGCAAACGGGTCAGAGGAAGTGATCTTATTACTCCTACAGATGCTGTGGCCATCACCAAACAGTTTTTCAAAGGACTCAAGGTACATAGTTATTCACTGAGTGGCAATAAGTGTTTTTCCAAACTCATTTTAGACATAGAGTTATTGATGGATTACTGAGAGTTTGTGTGAAACTGTCACAGAGTGAACCAGTGGTATATGGTTGTCTGTATATATTTGTATCTCACTCTGTACGCTTCTACTGACAAAAATACACAATTATATGTGTGTGTGTGTGTGTGTGTGTGTGTGTGTGTGTAGGGTGTTGAGAATGTCTATACCCAGCACCAGCCCCTGCTGCATGACACATTGGATCAGCTAATTAAAGGCCGTTTGAAGGACAGTCAGTTTCCCTACCTCGGGCCGAGTTCTCTGCGGGACAGGTTCATACAGCACATACTCGGATACATACACTGACAATTATATACCTTTGCTAAGCCTTTCTTCTTCATAGCTGTGATTCTTTCTGGTCTGTCTTGCATCTCTAATCTGCTTCATTTGACTTTAGCTTTAGCACTCTAATGACTCATGATAATGACTCATGAATACATCAAAAGCTGTATTTCCATTAGATGTTTCATATAATTCACATTGCAACCACCACAACACTGCGTTCTACCGGTTAATGAACTAGCGTTGTAATATTTATAATTTGGCAGTAATAAAGATGATACTATTTTCTCAACATTTAGTCTAACTATGGTAAGTAGGAGATGGCTCTTGGTTGTTATCAGGTGTGTTCTGAGCTCCAATATGATTGCTCAGTGATAAAAGAAAGCGCTGGACACTACTCGGTTTTACATTAAGAAGCACTTTGGTCTGGAAAAAATGTCTGCATTCCGATAACTTTATTAAAGCTTCCCATATGTGTACATATAAAACATGTATTGATGGTCAAGGAATCTTCTAATGTAAACTCAGCCATGTATCATGAACAGGCTCCTGTAATGTAAAGGGTGTAGAGTTTTACAATGTCCATGACTAAAATCACAGTTCCAAGTCCACAAATTTGAACAAATCCCAATCCGTAGACACAAAACATCCTTTGAGGCGGTAGATGGCATCAGTCGACCAGCACCAGATGATGTGTTTTTGGTGTTTATGAGATGTAGTCCTCTGCGTGTATGTATGTTGGTTGAAGGAAAAGTGATAAGTAATCAGATTTACCAAAAAAGAGTTTGTTAGAGAAATCTAAAAGCCTTCTTAACATCACTATAACAACAGTCCAGCATATTGTTTCTTCTCGTTAGAGGTTTAACGTGCTGAAAATGTTTTGGGAGCAAAAGTATAGCATTTAATAGTTAAATACTAAAGGTTAACAGTACATATTTATAGCAGAAATATTGTAAATGTAATTTATGAGAACGTAGATACCACCACCTCTAGACATTCCAATGCTTTCTTTTAATGATCCATATGATGGACAGAAAACTGAAAATTGCGGCTGAAAATCTTAACCTGGAGTATAGCTTATCAGCTATGTAATTATTTGTTAATGACTGTACATTCTCTGAGGAGCTGGAGAGCTGCAGAGGTTATCTAGCTTTAAGTTATTTATTAATACATGCAGCAAGTGTAAAATAAAAAGAGAGAAATTTGGAAAAATTTCCAAGGGCCTTAATACTTTTATTAAATTACCTATACTTTTTAAAATCTGCTGATATTTATTCATCTTGTATGCATTTATGAGTGCAGACTGATGTAGTTATTGTATGTCACACACTGTGGGCCCTCCAATTCAGGCCACAGGACATCATTGTGTTCATCATCGGAGGAGCCACGTATGAAGAAGCACTGACTGTGTACAACCTGAACCGCACCATGCCAGGAGTTCGTATTGTGCTTGGAGGAACAACCATTCACAACACCAAGAGGTCAGGAGCTTTTCATTCTTCACCTCTTGTTCTGACTTCTAGCCCTTCACATTTTACTTGCATCATCTTTATGTTTTGATAGTTTTATGGTAGCCATGAGTTGTGTTATTTAAAATACAATGAGTGTGCATATATGGATCCATCTATCTACATTTGTTCATTAGGAGACTTCATTCATCATTTAACATTCAGAACATAGTTACCCAGCCTGACTAGATTAGATTAGATAAGAGTTAGATTTGTTCTAGATACATCTTTATTTGGCATGTAAATGACAGCACTGTGCCTTAATAATATTCATTTGTGGCTTTGTGCTGTGCTCGAGTCAATATCAGTATAAATGTAATAAATAATAGAGCATACAGATTATTAAGATTACACAGGGTACCAACAGCATTTGCTTAAAAAGTATATTACTGTAATAATATGTATGTACTGTAGTATTATATATTTTGACTATTGTGAAAGTATTCAGTCTGCTTGATTTTTTTTTTAAATATTATTTATTTATTTATTTATTTGAAAGATTTTTGCTATGTTATATACAACGTCTGAGTCTTCTGTAAAGATATCATCTCAGAGATACAAGATTGCCTTATGAGAGCAAGGAATAAACTGAAATACGTGTTGGCCAGGATTAAGATTAACTAGTTCTTTATCATCTAGACTTGAAGTTGAGTTCCAGATGATAGCAGAAATATGATGAACCTCGAAGCACATTGATTAGTATGTATGTTAGTGCTGATTTGACTGTGTATAAACATGGTAATGTTTCTCCTCCCTCTTTCACAGTTTCCTAGAGGAGGTGACATTAGCAGCTGGCATGAGACATGGAGGAGACAGGGTGTCACACGGAGCTGGACGTCCATCAACGAGACGCTGAACACTCATCAGTTGTTCTCTTATTAATATAATATAGTGTTGTGTGTGCTCAGAGCCGAAAGCTACTTTCATGTAACCATCCCACTCATTGCAAACATTCCTCTCTCCAATGTCTGGAATAGACCGTATTGTGAGTCAAAGAAACACTATGATATGATATGATCCTGGTGTCCAAAACAAGAGAAAGTAATTTGTATATGCGAGTTACACTCAAGATCTGTCATGTTTATTAATGTGATCACTATGACTGCTTATGACAGCATTACGACAACAAGAACACAATCAGCCCCTCCCAAAACCTGACTCTACAGACTGTATGTTGTGTCTGATCTGCTGTATATAAATAAGGTTCTTCCTGTGAAAACTAAATTTAGAGGCATCTATAGACCGGCTGTGTCTTTTAATGGACTGACTGCAGATAATGTAATATGACAGGACCTATCAGAGCGGTCTGTCTCCATGTTGATGTAACCCACATTATATCAGTCGCTTATGTCCATATGTACTGATATACATTTCACATTATTGTTTATAATGCCCATGTGCACAGAGATACATATTCTCCCCTTAGAGTCAAAACTGGACCTTAACCACAAACATGTTTTTAAAAAGTTAACTGTATGCATATGTGATGCTGGTGTAATTTATTAAACAGCTTATTTCTGTAATAGTGTAATGGTTATGTATAATTATATACCTTATAATGCATATGATGGGCTTTTTATTATTGACTACAAACTTTCTCAGCCACCAATAACCTTTAGCTATTATGTGATTAAAATTATTTAATTGATTTCATTAGATTTTTCATTACATCATCTATCATTGCTGACATTCAGAAAATTACTGAATGGACACATGGGCATTTGCACTTAAGGAGATTCTTAATGTAAGGTCATGAATGCAGACTGTTTCTGCCTATTCTGAATCACATATATGTTTTGTTTACTCTTATGATTTCTCTTTACAGATATACAGTGTGATATACTTTAAAGATATTCTGAAGAATGAATATTTTAAATTAAGTTTAATAAACCAAAATGACAGTATTGCTAATCTCTGAACTTGTGTAAGATTGTTCCTATGAATGTTTTTTTCTTTCCACATTTTCATATTGTTAAGGGAAGTGTTATTTTGTAGACTTCTTAACACTTCTTTTATTAGAAGGGCATATGAATCAAAACACATGTTGAGAATGAATCACCAATACTTGTAGACTCAGGCATTAACAGACTATATTTCTGATTAAAAGTGCCACTGCTACTAGGTTCATTTCTATGAAATCTGTTTCAGTATATAAGCCTGTTTGTGATCAAAATAAAATTAATGAAGTAAATCAAGGGAAAATGGGAGCAGTGGTGCAGTAGATAGTGTTCCTGGCTCACAGTACGAGGGTCCCCAATTCGTCGCTTAACATATTTATGTCTGTGTTGAGTTTCACATATTCCTCTCCGTACATGTAGGTTTCCTCTGGGTTCTCCAGTTTCTTTCTACTTACCAAAACATGGGTGGATTGATTGGTGATTCTAAATTTCCCCTAGTGAGTGAATGTATGGCATCCCAACCAGGGTATAGCCCCGTCCTGGTGCCCAGTGTTTCTGGGATAATTGAAGCACAGCAGTTACAGAAGATTAATGAATTAATGTATCACTGAAAATGTCATTTCACAGTGAGAATAATTATGTTCATGTTTAAATGTGTAGCTTTTTCTAATTCCTGAACTCTATACAAAGTAAAAGTTACAAAGTAAGTACACAAATTAGGTTTCTGAATTGACAAATAATATGACTGAACAGTAAGTAGAGATACCTCCTTGTCCTGATAGTTGGATGCTGCTGATCCAACATCGCATTTAGAAATCCCTCTAAACCAGTGCTCACCAATGCAGTTCCTGAAGATTTGCCTTCTTGCAGAATTCAGGCAAAATCTAACACACCTGGTCTAATGAAGAGGATTTCTCATATTGATAAGATTCAGTCAGGGTTTCCTGCTGGAAAAAAAGAAATCCTCATAGAATTTGTAATGGTTTTAATGGTTATAATGGGAATTGTATTGGGTTTAATGCAAACTATAATGCTCCCTGTGGGTCTCTACTGGTAATTTGTTGCCTTCTATTGGTGCCATGTTGGGTCTAGTGGATACCATTGTGGCCCAATAGAACACCTTTGATATTTGGTAATGGTTTTAATGGTTAACAGCTTATGGTTTTTAATGGTATTTGTAGTGGAAACCATTAGAATTTCTGTCATGGTTTCTATTGTTCTTCTTTTCAGCAGGGCTGGAAGTGAACTCTGCAGGAAGTAGATATCCATGAGCAGGGTTGGTGACCACTGCTCTAAACATATAATGTATTGACTATCAACTACCAGCATTTCAGGAAAACTTTTCCAAATGTTACAAAAGTGTTACGACTTAAAAATCCCCTTTACGTGTAACGTGACTAACAACTCAACAGTAAGCCTAGTTAACAATACATGTGTTCCACCTTATCAGTCTTGTAGCTCCAGCACCAGCCTGATATAGCCAGTAGGGGGAGCAGTTGGGTTCGTTTATAAACCCGGACAATTGTCGATTAGGTGCTTCACTGCAACTCGCAGCATCTCTCAGGGAGCCACCCAAAAGCCAATGGAGAGAGTGTGTATGCCCGCGATTTGCAAACCTACAATATACGAACCGACCAGCCAGTCTGGAGAGCAGGCGGCTCACGACGGCGAATAGTGTCGTTATAACGCTCCTAATCTTCGAGTGCACACGGAGAAAGTCAAGAAAAGAAGAACAGTACAACAAACAGTACCGTTCAGATTTATATCAAGCAAGCGGGATCAGTTCAGGAAATAAAGTCTTACAGTTCGCGTTCACCATGAAGAAGAGCCATCTGGTCAAAAGGGTAAGATTTTGAACAAATCTATTCTTTTCACTGCAGCATTTTTATATGGAATTTGGGCATTTTATATATGTGCTATCCTGCGAAATTGAGATACTGTTTATATTTATTCAAGGCTGATGCTTTTACACATAAATCAGTGTACATGATATCACTGGGTTTAACCCCTTTGTCTTACCTTATCTAACGTATAGCACAGAACCTTTTCAAATACGCTTTACCCACATTTGTAGAGAACATAAAGTTTATATATTTTGTCTAATCCAAAATTGAGTATTTAAGTTAATTGGCCACGCCCTTAAAGTCCATTTAAAGCAGCTATGTATTGTTCATTACAATGTTTTCAGCAGCAGCACAGGCTACTGCTGTGTGTGTTATAGGAATATAGGAGAGGCTTTGTCTAAAAGAGTTTTCCCCAGCACTTTAATTCCTCTGTTATGTAATATAAGCCCAGGTTTACTTTCTCTGTGTCTCTTTCTAACAGGGTGTTCAGGATGCTGTGCCGCTATCTTCACAGCCAGACAAAGTGGGCTGGATCCGGAAGTTCTGTGGCAAAGGCATTTTCAGAGAAATCTGGAGAAATCGCTTTGTGATGCTCAAAGGTGACCATCTGTATATTTTCGAAAAAGAAGTGAGTCAGATTTTCTGAATTTCTGGTATCACGATACATAATGATATACAATAAAGTCGGCTCTCTGGTGACTATACAAATGCAAAGCAAATCCCTGTGATCCCCTTTCCCATCTTCTTCCCACTCCAGACCAGTTATGAGCCCCCTACCCCCTAGGGGCCCTAGGTAGTTAGTTTCACCGTTCTTTCTTTCCGTTGTGATGTCCCAGAGGTTTGTGTTTATTGCAGATTGTCACTTAAAATTTATTGGCCAACAAAACTGGCCATCTTCCAGAATTTGATAGGTACAGTAGAACTTAATAAACCTATGATGTTGTTTAATAAACTAAGGCATAGGTTTACTGTACTACATGTTTCATATTCTACTGGTTAAACATGCCATTTTAATTTTTGGAAAACAGTATGGTAATTATGATTTTGGGTGGCACAGTGGTGCAGCAAATAGTGTTGCTGCTCACAGCGCCAGAGTCCCTGGTTCAGTCCTGAGCTCAGGTTACTGTTTGTGTGGAGTTCCTGTACATGCTCTCCAAGTGGGTTTCCTCTCGGTTCACCAGTTTCCTCCCACCTCCCAAAAACATGCCAGTAGGTGGATCTGCTATTCTAAATTGCTCCAAGGTGTGAATGAGTGTGTGAATATGTGTGCATTGTGTTTAGTGATGGACTGGCATTCCATTCAGAGTGTATTCACACCTTATTCCCAGTGTTTCTGAGATAGGACTCACCTCCACACTGACCAGTGATTACTGAAGATGAAGTTGTGATTTAGTTGCTTAAAGTTCAAGCTTATTATTCAGTTATTCACCTTATTTTGTAACTACAAATGAAGCTAAGTATTGTGCATAACCCATTACCAATATGAAAAATACTACTTATAAGTAGTATTTGTGAGATATGTTCAATATATTTTAACATGATTGACAATATTACAATTCTCTCATTTGAATCAAACCCAATATTCCACTTAATACATGGAATAATAGCCAACTATACTGCAGTTATTAATAGAGCTAAAGAAATAAACAATGAATAATAGACTGTTCAATCTGAAACAGAGTTTCTTTGCTATGCATTTTCATGCATTTTCATTCATTCATGCATTCTCACATGTTTTGAACATATTTGTAGTACATTACTCATATGTCCTTCATAGAAAGTGTTACCAAGATGATGCAAATGATGGTAATTTGCACAGAACTGCAGCAGATATATTATAGCCTGAAACGTGACTAATTTTCCAACTCTGTCAATTTCGGAGCCAGCACATTGGATTTTTCCAATATAAGAAGACCATCTACAGCTGTCCTCTCCTCATTTCAGTCGGGACCATGCCTTTATTCTAATGATGACTGCAGTTGCATTTTAATGTTTCTGCATGGCCTAGTCCTTACAAGTTCAGCTGCAGCCTTTTGGATTAGGTACAATTGGGAGTACTCACTTAGGAGATCAAAGACACAGCTGCACCCCTTTTTGTGCAGAAGGATCCCCAAAGCTCTGAATGCAAGGCCAAGCCATACACACATGCACACTTACACATTTGCAACACTGAGCTGTTATCTATCTGCAAATGCTCTTCTCATTCCAGTATCTCAGTGAAAGGATGGTTAACAGCACACTGATGAGCCTATAATTAAAATTCTACAGCTAGTCATTTTTGTGCCGTAAGTGGTAGAGGAAATGGTTTGCTCCCTTTGAGTCACATTGAACTAAATCTGCGATGTTATCATTGCTCGTCTCATTATTAAGTAAATTGAGAAAATAAGCCAGAACAAAGACAGGACAAGCCATTTATGTTATTATGGAAGCTGCTGTGACAGTTTGCACTTTGGGAGTTTCACTCTCAGAGCAAGTGCACAGGATGTGCACTATGTGATGAGAAGCAGATTTGTGCAATCTAATTATCTTTGTTACTTTTTTTTTTATAATTAGGCCTTGTAAAAATGAACTTGGCAAACACAAACTGGATGTGGGTTCAAGGCTAAGGAAAAGCAATATCTTTTTATCGACATACAGAAAGTTCCTTAGTCGGTTTATGTGGCATATTTAAACTGTGGTTTATATTGGTGTGGTAAAACAATATAAACACTATTTCAGATGTTATTTATATCTCTTTCGTTTATATCTCTTTCATCAATGTACTTGCCTTACAATGCTATAAAATATGTATAAGCTTTATATCACCTTCCATTAGTACCATCTCAGCACTCAAGAACCCAGAGCTATTTTTTTCTGCAGCAGAGAGTGTCAGTGGGTTGCATCATGCTGCGCTGCTGCTGGCTGTCTCAGGTACCTGCGGGTGAAATGTACATGGTTCTAGATCTCCAGACTGAGTGGCAGAATACACTACAGTATGTGTTACTATATCTGCTACAGGCCTGTGCCTGTCAGCATGATGTCAGTGCAAGTAACTATATGATATATATTCTGATTAATAGGCATAGGGGAAAATGTTACACACCATCTATCTCTGATAAAAGGGCTGTACTATTCGTACTTAACTTGTGTGCCATATAATATTTGTACTATAGAGTACCGCAGAGCACCACCATTTATATCAGCTATTTAACAAAAGTTAATCTCCATAAAGTCTTCATTCAGTCAACTCCATACATTTTAAATGCATTTGAAATACTAATCACATCTTTTGACTGGACAACAGTTTAAAATAATGTTATTTGACAGATATAAATAGAGGTTCTCTTGTTTTGCTCTCCTTTCTAGATGTTGCGAAATCATGGGGCAGCCTGCTCACTGCCCTAGTTAGCTCCATAGAGTTATTATTGCATATAGTGGTCAAAAATGGGAACGAGCGCTAATAGAGGGACATTGAGGCATGGATCAATCACACTGCCCCTTGCTTAGGGGAGAAGCAGCGGACGGGACAGTTAATGACCAGGGTGGGCTAATTTTGAAACTAGTCAACAGCCGCCAGGAACTTGTTTTCTAGCAAATAATCAGAATTAACTCCAATAATTCTCTGCAAACAGCGCTTACAAGTTAAGGTGTAAGTACATACAGTGTGTCTATGATGTAAAGAGCCATTTCTATTGTAAGATGCAGTGCATAGATTGTGAGAGGGAAAGAGGGAATTATGGTGTGGATAATGTATGTTTCCATTGATAAACTGTATATTGGATGACTATATGTTGTCAAATGTTAAAACTAGTCTAAAAATTCAGTAGATAGTAGCCCATGGCATAAGTCAAGTATGATAGCCAATTATCTAAGTTTGTTTGAGGCTATGTCTTTATTAATGGTGTCCCGCCACACCAAAATCTATGGTTACAAGCCACGTAAGTGCATTGTATCATTGACATGTTGACAGAAAGTAGAAGACTCATGCTAAGCAACAGGGATTATTATATGTAATGAAGGATGTTTATACTGAAACAGTTCTATTTTAAGTAACATTTTAGTATTTAGATTTAGGTTTAGACAAGCGTTTTATTGGCTGAAACATTGCACGATTGAATTGGACACAACTTGTTATATACTTCTCATGCTTTTGTTCTTTAATCAGGGAAATGTTATTTTTGAAAATATGTACAGTGTGTATTCTTAGGTAACCCTCCATTTAATTAGCAAATACATTTCAACATATGAGGTACCTCTTTCTCGATGTTGAGTACACAAGTGTTACGATAATAAATTATGCCAGATCTGGCCTTTCCAAAAGCTTTGAGTAGAGATGTATCACCCAACCTGCACCACACAGCAGTACGAGTGTGTCATTCATGCATGAAAGATGATATTTGTGGTATAAAATGTTATCTAATGTAGCCATTGCAGTAGCAGTGTAATTATTCATACAGTGAATCATGACCTTTCAGTTTGTGTTACACTCCGTATTTAATTTATTTAGAGTAGCAGATGCTTGGGATTAGATAGTTATTATGGGGAAGCTTATTACATCAATATAATGCTAATCAGATTTTAAAGCATTTTCCATATTGATTGAAGAGATTTTGCAAACCCATTTCCCACCTTTAATTCCAACCTGGCTTGTGCAAAAAAAACCAAAAAACAAACCCAAGACAAACAAGCAACTCTGGACATGTAATTGCAGGGTACTTGGATTATGTTGACTACAGCTTGGAGCCAAACTAATAAGAACGTGTTTTATTGCTCCCCTGTGAATGCTTTCAGCACAGGCTGTGTGTACATAATCCCACTGCTCTGGTCTACAAGAATTTTAAATAAATACTTAACGAGTAGGCACACTTGAAACCCTGTGCCTTTGTTTCCAGGCATGTGCTCCAAAAATCATTAGTGCATTGCACTGCTGTAATAAATAAATAAAAGTATCATTAAATTAACTTTAAAAGGTTTATTTCTAAACGCAGCACCACTGTTTTGCTGTAAGTTAGGAAACCTATATACATTGAGGGGAAATAAATATCCTTGAAGTATCGTCTTCCATTCCCCAAGGTTACAAGGGTTCCTCTGATGGACTCATAATTTAAAAACCCCCCATAAATTTTCAAAGGCACACAAATCCGGAGACTGGCTAAGCAATGCAAGACTTTCTTTAGTTATTTTGTCTGTATGTTTGGGGTCGCTGTCTCCATCTTCTCCCCAGATTCAGTTTCTTGGCCAACGAGATGCCATTCTCCTTTAACATGTTCTGGTACATCTGCTCCATTTATGTTTCCTTCAGTGACATGTAATGCCCCAGTACCCTTTGCAGAGATGTGGTATGGTATGCTTGGGATAATAAGCACACCCTTTCTTTCTCCAAACATGCCAACTTCTGATTTGACTAAATGCATTTAGAAGCGCATCTCTTTGCTTCTTTATCAGCAGATGAGTTTGGTGTGGCATGTAGGAACACAGATGATTGAGGTGTACGACATTGTTTATTGTTCTCTGTGTAACTGTTGTTCCTGCTACTTTCAGGTCATCCTGCAACGCTTTTCAGGCGGCTTCTTTCTTACCTTCTTTATTATTAGTCTGAGAGCATGTTGTGAAATCATGCATATTGCATGCATATGAATACATAATTTTGTAATCCATATGCACTGGAAGTATATTAAATAACAAAGACGGAAGTCTCTGGATACTATTTTCCCTCACTGACAAATGTACACATAAATAAATTATATTCCAATATTTCAAGACATATCACTCAATCCTAATTTGAAATAATAATAATAATAATAATAATAATAATAATAATAATAATCCATTATAAATGATAAGAATGAAATTGTAGAATACTCTTACAGTAACTATTAAATCTGGAAACAATATACAGTGATTTGTAGTCCCTTAAAAAACTTCCATCTATTTTAATCCTTGCTTTCTAATAATGACCCAGGCATGTTATAAGACCAGTGCAAGCAGGACAATGTGTCTGCTTTTCTCCTAATGCTTTTTGTACTTAATTGCAATCCCCACTGTCAGTATGAGGTTGGTTGGTTAGCAGGTTATTTTTAGAGGTGGTTAATCCTTGGATCACGATGGCCCCCTGTCTGAAACATGCTGGCCTAACAGCATGGGAGTGAAATATTGATGTGATAGAGAGAACCCTGGCATTCTCCTCCAGGGAACTTTTGCCCCATAAAACCATTACCCCCTACATTCTCTGTGACTGTGAGTGTACCTCACATTTTAATTGCTCACCTTCTATGTGAGCCCAGTTAAGTAGAAGGAATGAGGCCATGCACATAGTATTAGGCATATTCTGGGTTTCTAGAAAATAAATGTCAAATTTTGTCTATATTTTTGATAATAGTGCATACCCGCTGTGTGTATTTGATGTATATGGTGGTCCATCAACTCTGTCCACTTTGATCTTTTGGACCAAAGCTGCTTACTGATTCCTTTGTTGCTCATTTCTGTTGCTATGGTGAATGCTTAGTAACCGTACAGAATTCAGAGTCTGTACGCTGTAGCTGCTAGTTTACCATTTTTCTGGGGTCACTGCAATAACACAGACATCTAGAGGTGATTTTTATATCTCTTATTTCAGATGCTTTCTGTCTCTGTTTCACAGTGAACTCATGTGATCTTCACCATGGTCCTCTGGGAATTGTAGTCTCCCAGAGGAGATATTGTGTTTGGGCCCTTTGCTCAGACTCAATAAATATATCAATTTTTCACTCAGCCAGCTTTAATGAGCATTGACCTGTGTTTAAATGAGGCATTTTCACAGCCATCTCACAGGCAGAATAATAGGAAGAGCTAAACCAACTGGGAACAGCACTTGCCTTTGTCTGAAACACAATGTCCACTCTGAAGCTTTGGTGTTTTACACAAATTCAAAACTGAAAGTCGAAAAGATTTTTAAATGAATTTAGAAATGAACATGTAGTATGTAGAAACAGTTGTTTAAATCTAACATACAGAAAACAGTTTATAATGTGATCTACTACTATTAAAATGTTAAGATGTTATTAATATTAAAATGTTAATTTAATATATAT
>JANDJT010000141.1:6089902-6101566 GCA_024331685.1 Stegophilus panzeri | reverse complement strand
GAGTTGGGAATGAGAACAGCAAAAACGTATGTTAAGACAATCATGCACCTATCACGTTCTCGCGGGCCAGATAAAATCACGTGGCGGGCCACATTTGGCCCGGGCCTTGAGTTTGACACATGTGTTTTAGGGGGAAGGGTAACTGCAAATCAATACAAAGTGATAAAACATTTCTATCCTGATGGAGGTGGTCTCTTCCAAGTTCCAACGTCCCAGCCACATCCACCGCTAGCAACAAAACAACACTGAGGAAATATTTTTTAGAAGAATGTTGCTCTATCTGCCAGTTCCAGAGACTTTAATCTGTGTCCAAGAGCACTGAAGCCAATATGGTGGATAACAACACCTGATGGTTGGTGGCCCAACACCCGAGACACTTTATGTTGTTTGTGCCTGACATTTTTCACCTGTCTGTATTCGCATTGACTGTAAGATTTCAGCTTTGATATTATCGGCACATCTCAATGTATGAACACTGTATTCATATTATGATAATGATCATGAACACTGTATTCATATTATGATAATGATCATGAACACTGTATTCATATTATGAAAACAAAATACTGCTCATTCTTTCAAAGAAAGACACACATGATTTATTACTGCTCTACAGATATGGTGTTCACTTCAAAGCCAGCTCAAGTTCACTTGTTCATTAATGACACATCACTAATGTCTAAGGGCTGATGATACAAAAGGAACGGGGTATGCGACTAGGGGTTTAAGAGTTTTTGCACTGTTGCTTATATAGAGAAATGTTCATATAGAGGTGCTATGACTCCATTAGCAGCACAGTGTGTGTGTGTGTGTGTGTGTGTGTGTGTGTGTGTGTATGTGTGTGTGTGTGTATGTGTGTGTGTGGCTTTTAAAAAAAAAGTAAAACCCAAAAAAGCTTTTGGTTACTGAGATTAAGACTAAGGTTTGATTTGGTGTAGTATAGCATTAATTAACTGCATTTATAATTTATGTCTAGAAGGTCCTCACTAGTATAATAAAACAAACATGAGCGTGTTTGTGTGTGATGGCAGATGGACCATAGCTTTGTGACTTATTAGCCTTGCAGGAGAACCTTTAGTGTGTCTCTGCTGAATTAAACAGATTAATATAGACATTACAGTGATGACATTATGAAACTGGGGCCCCAGAGCCAAATGTTAAAGCCCTGCTCTTTCAGACAGTACTATTTTCCATATAGGGAGAGTGGCAAAAAGAATGGCTGCTAAAAATGACCCACATTCACAAATACATCAGTCTCACAGCAGTAGAGAGAGAGAGGGCCATATGGCTTCTCCACTTGGGAGATGCCTTGCCTGCATGTTATTGGTCAGTCATCCCTGTGTGAATTCAAAATCTTCAGCCATTTTTACCTCATGCACATCACGCACCATGGGAAGCAAATGACACTACCACAATTGGCATAAAATACATGTTGGATAAACTACATGTGATTCTGACTGACACATTCTGGCAACCACAATACACAGAAAAATGTAAAAATACAAACAACATTAGGCTTACCACCATCCATTTCATGGGTAGTAAGACAGTATAAAACACTTTAAAGCAATGGAATAGAGTGTACAACATTCATTTACACATTAATGCGTATTTATTACATTTCAAATATGTTTTTATAAAAAAACAACAACAACAAAAAAGAATACATATGAAGGTCTAAAATAAGATATACACCTCAATGTCCCAGCTTGTTATTCAGCTGTTCGTCATAAGTCATATTATTGAGTATCTACAATGAAAAGTAAAGGAAAAAAGCATGCATTTACAAGACTGAGGAAAAAAATCTGAAACTACCACCATGTCCTAAATTCAGAGTTAAAGGAGACCAAATTATTCGCTTGGTTACAATAGATTTTCCTCCCAAGTCTAACACCATTTTCTAGCAACAATTCTAAAAACATATCCCATATTAATTTAAATAAATGTGAAACCAGCACAATGCTACATATGGATAAGTTACAAGCTAATGGAACACCTGGTGGCTATATTATGGTTTGGGGACATTTTATTGTGATGGTTTGTGTCCACTTGTCCCTTTAGGGGGAAGGGTAACTGCAAATCAATACAAAGTGATAAAACATTTCTATCCTGTTGGAGGTGGTCTCTTCCAGGTTCCAACCTCCCAGCCACATCCACTGCTAGCATCAAAACAACACTGAGGAAATATTTTTTTAGAAGAATGGTGCTCTACCTGCCAGTTCCAGAGACTTCCAGAGACTTTAATCTGTGTCCAAGAGCACTGAAGCCAATATGGTGGATAATGGTGGCCCAACACCTGAGACACTTTATGTTGTTTGTGCCTAACATTTTTCACCTTTCTGTATTTGCACTGACTGTAAGATTCCAGCTTTGATATTATCGGCATATCTCACTAAAAACAATGCTAAAAACATATCCCATATTATTAATACCACAGCACAAAGGAGAACAGCCATGTTAAGGTGTTCTAGAAGAGCAGGGGCCTGTAACTATTGAACTTTTATTTTCCGTAGTACACATGGCAACTTATAAAAAATAACATTGAAACAGAAAGCTCTTTCAAAATGCTCAGGCTTTTGTATATTTTAGAAGATGTGATATGGCAGAGAAAGTAGACTCCAGCACAGTAGGATTTTTCCTTCCTTTAACCTGAATGAAAAAATATTCAGAAAAGATGCATATTTCCATGGTGAGTTTACCAAGATTCAGAGACTAATCCTCTTGTCTCTCCTCAACTCCAGGGTCACTGGGACAGGGATTTTTTAAAAACATATTACCCATTTGGAAGGACTACCACAGCACACCAATACAGTCCCCTCTGAAAGTATTAGAACAGTAAGGCCAAATCTATTGTTTTCTCTATTCATTTAGATCAAAAGATGAATATGAGACGATAGATCAGAATATCAGCTTTCATTTCCTCATATTTACATCTAGTTGTGTTCAACAACTTAGAACATGGCACCTTTTGTTCGAACCCACCCTTTTTTTTTCAAGTGATCAAAAAATATTGGAACATGCGATTTATAGGTGTTTCTTGCTGCCCCGGTGTGCCCTGTTAAATTGATTGTTTAAAGAATTAACAGCTCTGACTCTCTACTCTTGGGTTGAGCCCAAGTTTTGTCTGTGAAGACTGCATTTGCTGTTAAAAACAAAAGAAAGAAACCACTGGTGTACTAACAACCAGACATGGGACATGTTGGCCAAGGAAAACAACAGCAGTTGATGACAGAAACATTGTGAGAGCTGTGAAGAAAAACCCAAAAACAACACACATTGACATCGCCTTCAAATGCAGAAATATAGAGGTTATACCACAAGATGCGAACCACTCATGAGCAGTAAGAAAACCATTTCTGATTGGAATACAGAAATACAGAGATGAGCCACAAAAGTTCTGGAACCAAGATTGACCTCTACCAAAGTGATGGAAAGTCCAAAGTGTGGAGAAAGAAAGAATCTGCTCATTATCCAAAAATGATCCAAAACATATAAGCTCATCAATCAAGCATGGTGGAGGTAGTGTGATCTCTTTCGGCTTGCATGGCTGCTTCTGGAACAGTTTCACTAATCTTTATTGATGATGTAACTCGTGATGGTAGCAGCAGAATGAATTCAGATGTCTACAATCTGTTTTACAATTTAGAGAGAAATGCGTCCTATCTATTTGGGAGGAACTTCATCATGCAATAAGACAACGACCCAAAACCCACTGCCAACTCAACCAAGGACTTCATCAAGGGGAAAAGTGGAAGGTTTTAGATTGGCCAAGTCAATCACCAGACCTTAACCCAGTTGAGCACAACTAATATTTTTGGAGGGAACTGTACATAATGTCTATGTTAAGACTTGTAAAACAATAGCCTATTACATTGTGTTTGATAAAAAGTTAATTCATGCAAAACCAGCGGGGTGCTACAAATGTGCATTAACAAATACAATAAGCATTCCATTGCACCTCTCAGTGTAATACTGATTAGCAAATGAACTCATCACAGGATGTATTACTGCTCTACCGAAATGTGAGTCAGCTCATAGCTTTCACCTCAAGGAGCCAGCGCTTATTGACACTGTGGAGGTGCTATGACCGCATTAGCAAAATAGCAAGTCAAGAGATGCTAGTGGTCCTGTACTAATGACTGTGCAAATAAGCTGGACTGAAAAGCAGTCCAGTTAATATTCAGTGTTGTTAGAACTAATCAAAATGGTAGGATTTCTGTCCACAGTCATTCATAATAGGTATTTGTTTTGCTGGGTGAGTTATACGGTCCTGTCCATCCTTGGAATCTGATGTTTCCCTATGACCGTGCCTTAAACATGAGTGTCCAGGATGGAAAAGCAGTACCAAGCATTTATTATGGATTTATTTATAATAACATGGGTTGTTTAAAAATGCCAGTAGGGGAAAAACATGTTTAATTCATGACTCTCATTGTGTAGATAATTATAGCTTCAAATAATTTAGACCGCATAATAGTATATTGTGCTAGGATGAGATGTTTCCTGGTTCAGTGATGCCCGAAACATTCCAAATTTATCTTAAAAATAACGTGTCCATAAATACTGTGTCAGCATTCACTATGGATGTGTGCTGTTGAGGAACCAATATAAACTCAGTTTGATTAAATAAGATTAATTTAAAGGGCAGAACACTTTATTTAACTGCGCCTTTCAGATCCTGCACCCACTGACATTAACACAGTCACACAAACATGACCTACTAATCAAAATAAATTTCAGGGTTACATAATAAAGCATCATGTTCAGCATCATGTTTTTATTCCTGGGAGCAGCTGCATGATCGCCAAATAAGTATTAAAAGAACAGCTGCAACAGCAGCTTATTACATATAATAAAAATGTATGTAATAAAATTTTTTCCCCATGATTGTTTGTGTGTGTGTGTGTGTGTGTGTGTGTGTGTGTGTGTGTGTGTACATATATACACACACACACACACACACACACAATCATGTAAAAAAGTATCACATATTTGGACAACAAAACATTTGATCCTCTTTGAAACAGTGCCTATTAATAAAGTTGATACACTCAAATGACATAAAATTGACATTTTGTAGTAATTTTCACAATTTAAATTAACAAAACACAGATCAGTCACATGGAAAAGTAAGTACACCCCTACATTTATCACACCTTCAATAAAATTAGAATCAGGTGTTCAGTATTGTGTGCCAATGATTAGAACCTGTTTAGGGAGTGCAGGTGGAACCAGTCTTATTTATACCCCTCTCATATCTAGTGTCTGGTGTTCCCTTTGTTATTGAGGTGTCTGGTATCATCATGCCAAGATCTAATGGCAAGATTTCTGTTGAATAAATTATTGAAAAAGCAAATTTTCCTTGTGGTTTTGTTCAAGTATATCAACTTTATTAATATGTCAAAAGAAACCAACATATACATACATACATACATACATACATACATATCTATCTATCTATCTATCTATCTATCTATCTATCTATCTATCTATCTATCTATCTATCTATATCAGGAATGTATAATGATTTAGATTTATTTTGGTTTTCATTCAGCCTGGGTTTTATTTGCTTTGCTAGCATGTCTGTGTTTTTTTTTTTTTTTTTTACTATAAATTACCAAATAAATTGAATCATCTGTAAATATAGATTTTATATGTGGTGTCATTTGCACAAGAAAAGGCTAAGAACTATTTAATTGTAGTAATTGTCACTCAGTTCAATTTTATTTGTATAGCTCTTGTTAATATATAACATATTGCCATGATTCCTGAGTGCTTTGTGTTAAGCTGTTATTGTGCAGCTGTGTGAGTGTACAAAGCTTACATAATGTTAGACTGGGGGTTTATGATTGTGTTTCTATATATAATGTTTATAAAAAGGCACATATGAGCTTGGGTTATATATGTTTTCCCTTGGGATTAGTGTAGACACTGTGCTGCACAACAAAAGCCAAACAGTGTTCATCATCTGCTGAACAGTCCTACCAGTCCTACCCCCCACCTCCCCTTATGCCATACCCTCCATATAAGGCTTCCACAGGATCGACCCTTCTGATTGGACAGCTTCTGCTCTTCAGGCAAGGCAGTGGGGGTCGGAGCAATGTGTTCATGCACAAGATTTAGGCTGTGTGACATGTATGAGTATATGTGGGAGCAGAGATTCACCCAACAGAGAATTTATTTAATATTTATGAAATATAACAAAATAAAATTTTATATTTCATATTTTCAACACTGCATCAGCTATAAGCTGTGAAATGTTGATGTACACCTGACCTGCTTACAATTCATCACATGCATATATGCTTCCCATCAACACAAAGCCCAGTGTGTTTGCACTGGTAGACATGGACATGCAGGTGGATAGGATGTTGAGTAATAGTACAATAGGCAAACTAGTATGCAAATAGCATTCGTTAAACTGGAATTCAAAGCCACTTTTTTACTACAAGCTTTGCAGGTTGGTGTGGAAAACTAGTTGTGATTAATTCTGTGTGATTACAGTGTGATTAATTCTGTTTAAAAGTGTAAACTGAGTCTGGAATAGACAGTGTATTTGATATGAACTGTATATTACTGTTCATCCCTGTAAAATAGATGCACACTGTGTTCTCAAATGCAAGGAGTTGCATGAACACACTCTATCATGTCATGAGCAGACCAGTGGGATGATTTTCTATTAAAAAAATGTTCTCCTGTTCGATCAGTGACGGCTGGTGGAAGAGCTCCTCCAAGTGGTCATCATTAACAGCTACAATAATACTAAAATTTAAAAGGTCCTTGGTATCACTTTGTACCTTCACTGGGGCCTTTATAACACATTAATAAGCATTGCATGAATCTTTTATAAAGCAGTGCTGGATGATTTACCTAGTTAGTCTGAATGTTTGTTTATTTTTTTCTTGAAAGTCATTTTTATTTACAGCACATTCAGCACAGATGGTGTCTTCTGTGACATATATATTTTGTTTCTATTGGTTTTAAATAAGTGAAGTCATAAAAGATATATGTATATGCATTCCCCTCTGAAAATATTGGAACTGCAAGGACAATTCAGTTTGTTCGTGCTATACACCAAAGACACTTGGGTTTGAGATCAAAAGATGTATATGAGACAAGAGTTTAGGATTTCAGCTTTTATTCCCTGGTACTTACATCTAGATGTGTTAAACAACATAAAACATAGAACCTTTATATCAGACCATCCAATTTTAGGGGCGCAAAAGTATAGGAACAGATAAGTCTTGGAATAAATGAAAGTAAATAACACTTAATATTTGGCTGCATATCCCTTGCTTGTAATAACTGCATCAAGCCTGTGACTCATTGACATCAACAGATTGTTGGTTTCTTGTTTTGTGATGCTTTTCCAGGCTTTTACCGTAGTCTCTTTCAGTTGTTGGTTGTTTCGGGGTGTTTCGCCACTTCAGGAGCTGAAATATTGCTCAGTTGAGTTAAGGTCTGGTGATTGATTGGCCAGTCTAAAAACTTCCACATTTCCCCCTGATAAAGTTCTTTGTTGTGTTGGCAGTGTGTTTTGGATCATTGTCTTGTTGCATTATAAAGTTCCCCCTGATTAATTTGGATGCATTTCTCTCTGAATTCTGCTGCTACCATCACGAGTTACATCAAGAGTTACATTAGTGCGCCTATTCCAGAAGCAGCCATACAAGCCCAAGCCATGACACTACCTTCACATGTTTCACAGATGAGTGTATATGTTTTGGATCATGAGCAGGTCCTTTCTTTCTGCACACTTTGGCCTTCCCATCACTTTGGTTCACTTTGGTTCCCATCACTTTCCCATCTTGGTTCCAGAACTATTGTGGCTCATCTCTGTATTTCTGTATTCCAGTCTGGCTTTCCGATTCTTACTGCTGATGAGTGGTTTACATCTTGTGGTATGGCCTCTAAATTTCTTTTCTCGAAGTCTTCTTCAAGCAGTGGATTGTGACACCTTCACCCCTGCCCTGTGGAGGTTGTTGGTGAGGTCATTGACTGTTTTGGGGCTTTTCTTCACTGCTCTCACAATGTTTCTGTCATCAGCTGTTGTTTTCCTTGGCCGACCCATTCGGTGTTTGTTTCTCAGTACACCAGTGGTTTCTCTCTTTTTGAGGACATTCCAATTTATTGGAATTTATTAAGCAGCAGATCAGTTAGCGTAGAGCCAAACTGCAACACAACATCAAAGGGGCTACTGCCATCATACATGAATGTTTTTAGCTCTGATTGGTTTCCAGATGAAGCACAGGTGTTTTCACAATAATATACATTATGAAACCTTAAACGATACTATGAAAAGAGCAGCAAATGAAATAGGTCTTAGTGGAATTGAACCAAATTATAGTCCAAAAGTAATTGGCCTGTGACCCATTTGAATGAAATAGTGACTATGTACATTATGTCTAAATTAAAATAAATGATTTCAGCTCCTGTTTTAACCTCAAAAGGTACAAGACGGTATTGCCCATGACTCACCCTCCCACTGACTGAGCAGATAATTGATCAGGACACTTCAATTTTAAAAATGTGATGTTATTTCTCTAAATTAACACACTGAACTAAACAGTTCCAATGTAATGATTTAGAACTCCATGCCGTTACAGTGTAATGATTTAAAACTCCATGCCGTTACAGTGTAATGATTTAAAACTCCATGCCGTTACAGTGTAATGATTTAAAACTCCATGCCGTTACAGAGTAATGATTTAAAACTCCATGCCGTTACAGAGTAATGATTTAGAACTCCATGCCGTTACAGAGTAATGATTTAGAACTCCACTCCGTTACAGTGTAATGATGGAAGGTCAGGTGAATTTTACTCAGCTGGCACATAGCATTAGTAGGGGGTGAACATATACAAATAAACGTTAGTTTACAACCCCAACAAATCTGACAGTGGCAGTGTTTTAGCTTGATCTTGTGGCTAGCAAAACTAGTTCTATCACTAACTGCTGAATACAGTTCAGGAAGTGATTCAGGATAACTGAGTTTTCCCCATGACTATTCCTATGTATAGATGTATACAATTTGTGATGGCCCAAATGTTAGCAAATGCTCCAATAGCCTTATTAGTAGCGAAACTCAGTGCTGTGGGAGTGTGTGGTACATTGATACATCAAGTATTAAGATCCCTCAGATGGTCTCCTCCAGTCTTCGCAGAAACTCTACTTATCTTTTGGAAGTAGGTTTTACTCTTGCACGTAGCATCTGACATCTTGCACAGTAACACTCTTCTGAGGAGCATGAAAGAAGTTGCTGGACATCACAGAACATGTGACTCACTTCTGGTTTCTTGGACATTTGGAAGGTGAAGTTAACTCCCTGAAGTCCCACATCATAACTTATTTATCTTTAAGGATATTGTTCAATAATTACAGTGAAGCTAATTGGAAATGTTTGTAATTCTAAAAATGATATCCCTCTTATTGTTATTGTTAACTTCAAGTACTTTTTGTGATGTTTTGCACTGGAATCAAATACCATTGTCTCTAAGAATGGTAAATGCCATTGGCAAGTGCCAGCACTCTTTATTCCTCATCAGTGGAGACACTAAATTAGTAAATGGATATTAAGATTTGGAACGTGTTCATTTTCTGTTCATGATTCATGATCTCATCAGTGTAAATAGGGCAACAATTCTCAGTGTAGCCATGTGTACAAAGACTGTATACTGATGTGTAAAATGGTAAAATGCGAACTCAGATACACATTTATCAGAGGGGTATGGTACTATTTACTGAAGTATTGGATTGCATCTTCTTCTGTTAACACAAACAATTAGTTTACATATTAGTGTGTAGGGATCATGCTTTTATATAGGTCATAGTCAATCATTTTTACCATGCAGTGCAAGAGTTACCTATTTTGTTGGAGAAAACAAAATAGCAGTTCCAGTGATCCTGTTCTTTCATTTGCCATAGTACAATACACATCAATGTAATAAAGTACTAATGAGAAATATCATTGCTCCACCACTATACTGCACTACAACACACCCTATTGGCTTAAAGGACAGTCCCCCACTCATGAGTTATTAATGGCGCTTTGTAACCCTGTCTGTTTTGCTCTTGTATGCTTGAAACAGTCCACACCCCTTTCCACTAACCCAACGCTGAAAGCACGTGCATTAATAAATAACTAATAGGCTGTATACAGGCAGTTTCCAGATGGCAGCTCTGTATAGTATTAAACACAGCAGACTGCATTCAGAGATGCTGCAAGCCCCACACAGCACTGAGCTGGTTAAGATGTCATGGGTAAGGTTACTTACACAACTTTAGGGCACTAAAAATATAGTTAGTCAAGGGAACTCTTTGTTTATTAGGAAACCACTGAAAAAAACTGTTTTTGGTCAAACACGTTACATGCTGTTTGTGTAGCTTCAAGAACAACAAAAAAGCAAATATTTTCAAATGAACATTCCTATATGTACAATATTAAATTATAATTTGCTTTAAATGAAAATCTTTCACTAAATTAGTAATGTAATGTAATACACTAGATGAAGGTTTAATTTTAATGTAAATCTGAAACTAACTCAAGCTGAACAAAAAAAAGTGTCAGGTTATTGTTCCTCATCTGTTCTACTAAAAAAGACCCAAGATTTGGGTCTAAATTTGTAAAAATTCAAAACACAGTTGTCTGTCAGTTTTTAGACCCACTTTTGCAGAGAATGACTGCACCACATGGTAATAAACTACTTACAGCAATTCAATTTTATCATCAGCATTACTCCCAAAGAAACACGAGCAACCCTGTTTGAACATCAGCACCTGTGGAGATTCTACATTGGAACTCAAGAATTGCTAATTTGTGAAGCTCTACACAATGCATTATTGGATAAAATAATGTATACCTTGATCAAATAATTTATCTTAAATTGTCATTTTTGTGTTTATTTTTTTGTTTTCTAAAAAAATGGGAAGAAACAGAAAAGAAAAGAAAAGAAAAAAAAAAATCAAACATTAAAAACAAACAAAACTAAATCCCTCCAGAGAGGTTTAACTCACACAATCAGAAACACAGCAAAGTACTGAAAAATTATAAAAAAACACAGGAGACCCGCATCTAGGGATTTTAGTCTTGAACATATGGTTTGTATTAAAACAATTAACCAATCAGTTTCATTAAAAAAAAAAAAAAAAAAAAAAACCAAACCCCTCACACTTACATTGACCAGTTGGAACATACACTATATACTGTACATATTGCCATACGAACATTAGTTTAAAAGGTACTATTCTGTAAAATATCCCCCACAAAAGGTATAAACTAACCCGTTTCCACACCCAGATATAGGAATAAAACTTCATAAGGGTACTATAATTAATCCAACAAAGCCATTAAACCTGATCATTACGTGAAATTTCCCAGCAATATCCCTCTTAACAGAGAAAAGAAAAAAAAAAAAAAAACAACAAACAAACCTTGCTACAGACTAAATAAATCAAGGATAACTGAATTCTAGAAGAAAGGGTGAAATGTTTAAATGGTTTCTGTTCATTTCAACATGGTGTCCCACCGTGTAAAAAAATAAAATAAAATAAAATAAAAATTAAAAAAAAAAAAAAAAAAAAAAAAAAAAAACCAATTCCAATTAAAATAGGTTATAATCCTGTCAAAATGTTTATACTACACTGCACCCAAACCCCCTCCCTAATT